>RJWT010002299.1:0-41686 GCA_004365215.1 Cuniculus paca | reverse complement strand
AGTGGTGTGGCCGGCGGGCGCCCCGGTGGAGACGGCGCTGGGGCGGCAGCGGGCGCCTTGGACCCCCAACCTGCCTTGCGGGGTGCGGGCATGGCCCCCTGAGCGAGGCCCAGAGTCCACGCGGGCCCGAAGGCCGGGGCGCCGGCTCCCAGGACACGGCGGTGGGAAGGGACAGTTTTCAAGGTGGATTATCCCAGCTCGCCTGGGGGCGGAAAGCGGGGATGCTCCCCCAGCCGCAAGGCCACGAAGAAGACCTCAGACGAAGGCGAAGACAGCACCAGCTCCTGGGGCGCGAAGTCTCCCAACTGCTTGGCCTTCGTAGCCTGGCCCGCGCCCTGCAGGGAGAAACCGCAGATTAAGGTTATGAGCTCGAGCCACGCGCCCGCCGATTCCAGCACCACCTGCTCCGACTGCTCCGGGTCCCCCCCTCCGAAGCGCTCGCCCGGCAAGCTCCAGTGTTTCGACCAGCGAGGGCCCGAGAGTGAGAAGCACGAACACGGCTCTAAAAAGAGGAGAGCTAGAGAGGGCAACCCTAACAGCGCGGCTCACGCTCTGTTCCTGGGGTGAGTGGGGGAGCTGGGAGGAGGACCCGGCGCAGGCAGCCGCTGCAGAGACCGCTCAGAACTCCCGACTCCTCCTCTACCTGAACTTGGCTCCGTCGAGGCGGCACCAGCTGTTTACTATGCATAGGCTGCTGGATTCCAGTTGGTGTGTGAAAGAGCAAAAGAGATCCGCAACCTGTGCGTTGATGTTGGTTTTGAGACAGCTTTCAGTGGACACTGAAGGTTTCAGGGGTAGCCCTTTATTAGGCCGAGGCGCAAGGTGGACTTGAATGACCGGGTCTAGTTAGACCCTAGGCAAAGTTGGTGTGGGATTTGACCCGAGAGGTTCCCTTCCTCTTGGGTGAGGCCACTGGGAGAAGCAGTTGTTTACAGCTGGGCAAACATGGACCGTTGCCCATAGAAACATTGCCACTGTACTTCAGAAGTTACCCAAGTCATTGGAGGAGAACAATATGTTCCCTTTTCGGCCACGGAGGGCGCGTGGGGCGGTGGGGAAGGGGAGTGTATTTCCTCTTTTGTTGAGGCTGGTTTTGTGGCTTCAGAGATTCTCTTCTGGCAGGTTTGTGGCAATGGCTTGCAATCTTTAGTATGTCTCAGAGCTTTGGAAATACCAGTCTTACTGATTAGAAGTGGGAATTTCCCACTTGAGGTTTTCTTATGGAATCGCAAGAGAATATTGTCCTTCTGGTACTTGAGTCTGAGCTTGTGTTCTGAAATGAGCACTTTGTATCACACCACTGAAAATCAAAGAGGGTACCTTTGAAACTGACTTGAATCAGCTATTTTTACCACCTTTGTAGTGGTAATAGGAAACTGTTAGCCTTTGATTAAATATTCTGGCTAACCTGCTTTTTCATCCTCAAATCTTACCCTGGAGGTTTTTTTTTCCTTTGAGAGAGGAGTGGATCTCCAGGAAGACCACAGGGATGAAAGCCTGGGAGAAGACTCAAAACAAAAACCATAGCCATTTTTTCTGAATTTTACTTGTATTGGGAGATGGTAAACATTCTGTGTCTGAATCTTTGTTTCCTTTGCTTCCTTTTAGTAGCTTTTGTTTGTTTGGACAGGATCACTATGTAAAGGCTAGCCTTGAACTTGTAGCTATCCTCCTGCCTCAGCCTCCTGAGAGCTGAGATTACAGGGGTGTGCACCCATAACACCTGGCTCAGCAGCCTGTTTTTAAAATCCCGTACTTTGGCTACACTGAGTGATAGATAGAACTTTGCATCAGACTAGTGGAAATTACAGGATCACAACTATAGATTCTAGCTTCTGGGGGGTGGTTCATAATCTGCAGTAGCTGTGGAACTTTGACCTCTGAGCCTCTCGGTATGAAGAGATGATGATCTACTACCAGTGCCTTGGTTCTTAGCAATTATCTGCTTCAATTGCTTCCAACGGTGGTGATCAGATTTTTACCTACAGCTCTCAAGATTTTGATCTGTAAAACTTTTAAGCCCTCTGAAGGAAGAGTGAATAAAAAAGTCCCTTAGGTGTGTTGACTTTCCAAGAGAAGAATCACCATTCCTACTTTTTATTTTCTGTGGTCCCTCACGAGCCATTCCTGCAGGGGGGCAGTCGGGAGTCTGTATTGATAAAGCTACTTTTTTCCCCTCAGAACATCTTCCACCATGGCCACCTCGGCAAGTTCCCACTTGAACAAAGGCATCAAGCAGGTATACATGTCCCTGCCTCAGGGCGACAGAGTCCAAGCCATGTATATCTGGATCGATGGTACTGGAGAAGGACTGCGCTGCAAGACCCGCACCCTGGACTGTGAGCCCAAGTGTGTAGAAGGTGAGCTGGGCAAGGGGTGGGGCACAGGCCCTGGGGGAGCCACCAGCTCAGTGAGCTGCACTGAGAGCCCCTGGATTTGGCTGCTTCATTGTTTGCAAAGCTTTCCTAAGGCAGGGTTTCTCAGACTGATCTGTCAATGGAAAGCTCCTGCACAGCCTCAGAGTATAGCAGCCGAAGAACCCTTCATTTAAATGGAGTCTTGCCTGTAAGCTAATGTATTGAGAAAAGAAAAACAAAAAGGTGGAGTCCGGTTTGTAGTGAGTGGGGGGGCGGGGCTAGTCTTTGCTGACTTGGCCATCCCTACCAACCTGGCTCTAAAACATGCTCAAGAACCCAGTGTGAAAGCCACTGCTTGAATTGGAAAAATGCCCTCTAGTTTACAAACTCTCCCAAGTACTGTTTCCTTTATTCATCACTGGGTTTCTGGATGAAAGTACGTGCTTTAAAGTGGTTTGTGAATGGGATTATTTGTTTCTTTATTAGGGCCACTTTTAGTAATTCTCAAGTGATCTAGTTAAATATCCTTTCAGAGGCTACTATATTAAGTCGTGACCTTAATTTTTCAGTCTAGAACAAATTATAGCCTCCCACCCTGGGCCCAAGGGAAAAATGCCACCACCTCCCTTCCTTCAGAGAGCTTACCTTTCTGATAACACTCACATTTGAGTGAGTGAATGAATGACCATAATATGTAGCATGCATTGAGGACTCACAGTGTGGCTGACATTGTACAGGCCCCGTTCATACAAGGTAAGAGTCTGATCTCTGCCTATTAAGAACTCAGTAAACTGAAGTGGCAAAGTGGCCTAAGTGATACGGGAACATCTGTTTTCTAGGACACAGTTTGACCTAGAATAGTCAGTAGACACAGTGAGAGATGAGAGGAAGGAATCAGAATCTTTCCCTTATCTCAGTATTTGCAATAATTGACTCACTGATGACGTCCACACCTGGCACATGTATGTTCTTAGGTGGTTGTTGTGATTTATTTACTTCTTTAAGGAACTTAGGTAATGGTCTTACTTGGAACTCAGGAAGGGCTGTAGAGATAGGTAGGTACAGATGTTGAAGGATGGTGGCATTTGTGACTCGCTTTAGAGATGGAAATGTAAAAGAGGCTGGCTATATTCTTCTTGGCTGGGGAGTTCCTGTACATCTTAAATTTAATTTTCCCACATCTTTGTGTCCCAGAGTTGCCTGAGTGGAATTTTGATGGCTCTAGCACTTTCCAGTCAGAAGGCTCCAACAGTGACATGTACCTTATCCCTGTTACCATGTTTCGGGACCCCTTCCGCAAAGACCCCAACAAACTGGTGTTCTGTGAAGTTTTGAAGTATAACCGGAAGCCTGCAGGTATGTACATGTTGGGTGTGGATCCCATCTCAATCCATGAGTTCTATGAAGGGAGAAGTATTCTAAAATTGGTATTGGAAGGCTGGACTGTCTCAGAACTGTCGGGACTCTGAGGGATTGGTCATCTGTCCATTAACTAAAACGTGAACATCTTGGTTGGTTGCGATTATGTTGGCCCGGAGGTTTACAGTAACTGCATCTTTGCCTGTTTCTAGTTTTCAGTCAGTCAGCTGCCTACACCTGGTAGGACCCCTGTGAAAGCTCTTGCTGTACTGCCAGGGAAACTTAGTGGTGCTGGACTTTCACTGGCTCTGTTTCAGCAAGGTGTATTGTAAAGGTCTCAGGCTCCGAAGCCAAGACAACCAACGATTCCCTGGCTCTGCTGCCCTGGAACCTGGACATACGCTTATCCTAAGGCTTCTAAGCTTTGTTTTGTCATCTGTAGAAACAAAGACTTCTAATCTTGCATCAGGGTTGTTACAGACTCAGGCTTTCTCTTGAAACCTTTTCTAGCTTGGAAATTGTTTCTAGCTGACTCATCTCACTTTTCTGTTTTCCGTACCAGCTACTATTATATAACTTAGCATTTGAACTCACCAGGAATGTAAGCCTCCTAACGGACAAATTATTCTCAATAAAAATTAGCTTTGGCTCTTAAGTGCCTAGAAACTAGGGACTAAGTTTGACAACTTGAAGCAGCTGCCTTGTGACTAGAGGGCGTAAGTGCCTGGCATTTGGCACTTGGGAGATGGCCAGCATGCAGATAAGGTGAACACTTGCTCTGTTCAGAATCAGTTCCCATGTGACTTGGTTGTAACTGAGTTTAATTATAACTAAAGTCTTTTAGAGAGTGTGTAAATGCACGGTTACATTGTAGCATCTCCCAGGTTCCTGAGTTAGTGTTGGGACAGAGTTGTGCCCTGAATCAGTTCAGATGTGTAAAAGGGTACGGGTGTTTTCTGATCAGCACCTATATTGAGACGTGTCCCATTGACTCTTTCTAGAGACCAATTTAAGACACACGTGTAAACGGATAATGGACATGGTATGCAACCAGCACCCCTGGTTCGGAATGGAGCAGGAGTATACTCTGATGGGGACTGACGGCCACCCCTTCGGCTGGCCTTCCAACGGCTTCCCTGGGCCCCAAGGTGAGTCCTCTGGAGAGGAACATGACTTCCCTCCATCAAGTGCTTACCGTCCAGGGAGGCCCGCTCCAGAGATGGGAGCAACTCTGGAATCAAAACACTGATGAGGGCGGCTAAAATAACGGGAAAAACAGCCCTCCCATTGCCAAAGCTAGAAGTGAATGTTACATAGGAAAGTTAGGAGAAGGCATTAAGGAGGGGCCTTTGGCTCCAGTACCCCCTCCCACAGGCAAAAGCTGGGATAATTATTCAGGAGAGCAGCTTTTAAGGGCCCTCTGACTTCTAGCTGTGAGATTTTCTGGTTCCCTCATTCTTTTGCCTTACCACTTTATCTTGTCTTTCTTTTTTTTTTTTTTTTTGAGACAGAGTCTGACATGTGGCTCATGCTGACCTCTAGCTATGTATCCTAGGCTACACTTGAATGAGCTGCTATTTTCCTCCCTTGGCCTCCCAAATGCTAGGATGAAAGGTGTTTGCCCTTACACCCAGCTTACACTTTGTTTTGCTATGTTTGCAGGTCCGTATTACTGTGGTGTGGGAGCAGACAAGGCTTACGGCAGGGACATCGTGGAAGCTCACTATCGGGCCTGTTTGTATGCCGGAGTCAAGATTACAGGGACAAACGCCGAAGTCATGCCTGCCCAGGTAAATGGCTCTGATTGCCGCCTTTTTCTTTCGCTCTGAAGACCTCAGGGACAGGTAGGCAAATGGCTGTGGCTAGCACAGGCTGACCATTTACTGCTTGTCAGCCCCAAGCTCAAGAATGGGTTGATCAAAAGGAGAGAAGAGAACAGGCTCAGAAGCTTGGGTTAGAGTGAGTGGTTTTTTCCAAACCGATCTTACTCTTCTAGTGGGAATTCCAAGTAGGACCTTGTGAAGGAATCTCCATGGGAGACCATCTCTGGGTAGCCCGTTTCATCTTGCATCGCGTGTGTGAAGACTTCGGAGTGATAGCAACCTTTGACCCTAAACCCATTCCTGGGAACTGGAACGGCGCAGGCTGCCACACCAACTTCAGCACAAAGGCCATGCGGGAAGAGAATGGTCTGAAGTGAGTACTTGCTGCCGGGGCTGCTTTCTTCTCGCGGTGGGGGGGGGGCTTAGGGAGGGAGCATCATCTTCTTGGCAGTCTCCTCCCCCAGATGTCTTTCTTGCCAAGTCTGTTTTGGATGTTTGCTGCCTGTTTTCCCCCCTCAGGCTGCATGTGCCTCAGTTCTTGATACCTGGTCTAAATGGCATATTTTGTTCCCATTTGAAAACTGAGCTGAGTGCAGTGGCGTGCGCCTGTAATCCTAGCATTTGGGAGGCTAAAGCAGGAGGGTCACTGAGTTCAAGGCCAGCCTGGGCTACATAGTGAGAACCTGTATCAAGCCATCACCACCCCCAAAAAGAAAAGTGCCTAGTGATGCTCTTGGAATAGACTGAAAGGTGGTGATAGCTGAACGTTTAGATCTGTTAACTTACTACCTGTCAGGCACAGTTCCGAGCCCTGGGACACATAGGTAACAAGACAAAGTCACTTCCCTCATGGAATATTTATTGGCATTGGGGCCATAGTTTAGTGAACTTCTTCAGTCTTGGATCCACATCTGTTCCTGCCCCTATAGGGCAAGAGATTTCTTGGTGACAAGATGAAAGAAACCCTTGCTTTCTGTTCCTGTAGGTACATTGAGGAGGCCATCGAGAAACTAAGCAAGCGGCACCAGTACCATATTCGTGCCTATGATCCCAAGGGGGGCCTGGATAATGCCCGACGCCTCACTGGATTCCACGAAACCTCCAACATCAACGACTTTTCTGCTGGTGTAGCCAACCGTAGTGCCAGCATCCGCATTCCCCGGACTGTTGGCCAGGAGAAGAAGGGTTACCTTGAAGACCGTCGCCCTTCTGCCAATTGTGACCCCTTTGCTGTGACAGAAGCCCTCATCCGCACCTGTCTTCTCAATGAGACTGGCGATGAGCCCTTCCAGTACAAAAACTAAGTGGACTAGACTTGCAGCTGTCAAGCCCTTCCTAGTTCTGCGCCCTCCTCCAGCTCCTTCCCCTCTCCCCATCATCCTTGTCCCCATTGTAACTCAAAGGTTGTAATATCAAGGTCTTTTTTCCTTGTGCTCAGTTAATCTTGCTTTCTTTGGCCAGGGTAAGAGGGGTCAAGTTCTTAATCTTTTCACACCCACGCACCCCTTCTGTCCCTATCACGGAGTCTTTCTAATGCATTAGTGGGGACATGGGTAGGGAAACTAACCACTGCTTTCCCCTCGAGTGTGCTGGTCCAGGTCCAGGAGGTATAGCTCTCGGGACAGAGCAGATGTGTTCCTGAAGGAGCAGCGGAGGAGAGGATTTATCCCCTCTGGGTAGCTGACAAGGAAAAAACCTGACATGGGTTAAGTGAGAACCTCTCCGGGAAACTTTTCTAGAGCATAAGTAGAAATGAGAGAAGGAGGAGTGGTCAGGGGTTGGGGAAGAATGCCCTTCCTTGGTCTCTTGCTGCCAGGCTCCCCTAACCGGGGCTCCATACCCTCCTGTGAACACAGCTGAGTAAGCTGGTGGACAGCCCTACTTTCAAAGATGAAAAAGTTTTTACCCCTTGGTCCTCCATTTATAACAACAAAGCAGAGTAGTATTTTTATATTTAAATGTAAAAACAAAAAAATTATATATGGGTTTGCAGATAAGTGGGTTTTTTTTTGTTTTTTGTTTTCCTAAAATCATCCTCGTTACTGGGTATCAAATTGAGTTTAGAAATAAGGATTTCCTTTAGGGTAGGGGTGGTCAATGTGGCTCTTGGTTCTTTATTCGCAAATAAGGGTGTCCCCGCCCTGCCCAGCCTTCACAGGAGGAGGACACTGGACAGTTGGCAGGTGGATGCTCAGTCCCAGCCAACACCCGAGCTTCAAGGCTGGGTTTAAAGGCACACGTACCTCACTGTACCTGGGTTTAGAAGTGTGAGTTGGCTGGTCAACTTGAGCATATCACGGGTACAGGAGTTCTTTGCAGTGGGGCTAGCATGTCACTAAAACAGGCCTTTTGATATATTACATTTTTAAAAAGCAAAACAGGTTTAGATTTTAATCAAGTTTTTAGGGTTTTTAACTACAGAATTGCCTGTTTGCTTCAGCTCTCTCCTTCCATTCTGCTCTTAGAGTTGGGGACAGGGCTAGAGTTAAAACTTGTTATTTTGTATCTGAATGTCTGTCTTCCCATGCAGAATATTCCTCTTAAGTGTCCTAAGGAGTTGTTTCTTTTATAATAAACCCCACTTCCATTCCTACCTTTTCCCTCTTGTTCTCTCGTTTTTTTGTGCTGGATACAGCAGGCTGGCTGTGGTTTTCTGTTGCCATGATGACTTCTAATTGCCATGTCCAGTATGTTCAGAGTTAGATAACTCCTCATTGTAAACACACTATAACTGCCCAGAGCAGTGCTCATAAATCAGCCTAACATTTACAAGATCTTCTAGACTTGTTTCCTTGTTTTTCTTAGAAACCTACGTGCCATTTCATTCCTTTTATTTCTTACCAAAATGGAGTAGGGGGGAGGGAGTTGTTTCTACTTTGTCATACAGGCAAAATAAGTTTAGGTTTATCTGTTACATGGTGAATTTTTGAGTGATGCCCTGTTGCCCGATATTTATGATCCCTGGTGTCTTGGTTACCTTTTCTCTTCGGCTCACAATTTATGTAGAGGTTTCAGTCCATGCTCAGCTGGCTCCAAGGCAAGGTGGTGTGACAGGGGCATGGTGGGAGAAAGGGTCCATGGCAAAGCAGGGCAGGCAGAAGGCAGCAAGCAACAGATTACAAAAGTAACTAGTTGCAGGCCTCCTGCCCTTTACATTGTATCCAGACTACCTGCCCTTGGGGGATGGGGATGGATAGCACTCAGTCTTTATCCTAGCACTACACTGAATGTCACACTATCACCACTTCTGAAATAGCCCCACCTATGACCACATGAGGCCTTGGCCACATCTAGGCACAAGCCATAATGCCTGGGATTCAGTTTTTTACCTGGACTCTTGGGTCACAATTGGCATTTCCTAGAGTTTTGGAGCACAATACAGCCTCTGCTCTCCTCCTTGCTCTCTAGAGTTTGGTTTTGACCTGCCATGCTACAACATTTCTAAGGGTCCTGACTTAATTCTGTAACAGCTCAAAAGTTTAATATTTGATTAACTGGTTTTACTATTCCTGCTTTTCCCAAATTCATCCCCTGCCCAGCTGCCAGTAATACACTTAAGTAGCAACCACTAACCCCATTGCTGTCCAGGGTGGATCTTGCCTTCAAGGCTGGCTCACCCTGGGCACAGGCCTGGCCTTGGATGTTGCCAGTGGCCTGCTATGATTCTCCCAAAAACTCTACTTTGAGGTCTCAGCCCTTGTTCTTGGTATCCGGAAGTTTCCCCACTTACAGCTTTCCACCTGCACAGTACATCCACACTGGGCTGGCTAGCAGCTCCGGCTTGCTCCCGTGATCTGTGAACGTACCTCTAGTGAGAAGCAGCTCTAAAGTGTGAGTTCTAGTGTACAAAGTTAATATGACTAGCAGTATTGTGGTTTGTAGTGACTGTTAGCAATATCAATCTGGAGACAGCTGGGACCAGTGATAGCAGTTCTTAGAGATGACTGTTTTGTTTAGGCAAGTGTATTTTGCTTGTGTAGGTCCCATAAACTTAGATATCCATGGTTTTTCCTAGGCAAGTTGCCTAGTGATGGCTTAATTTTCAAAGGAAGGTGGTCCTACCTAGTGATTTGTAGAGCATGGACTGAGTGTACATCTGTTGTTCCAATATTATTAATAATACTTTTTTCTTTTTTGGGGACAGGTTTCACCATGTAGTTTAGGCTGGTCTCGCACTATGTACCCAAGGCTGGCCTTGAACTATGGTGATCCTCCTGCCTCAGCCTCCCAAGTGCTAGGATTGTAGGTGTGTGTCACCGTGCCCAACTTCAAGAATGCCTTTTTGTCTCAGGATTTTCCTGGTTTTGATGCTAAAATTTAGTTACTTCTATTTTGATTGTGTCTCTACTTCCACTTCCCCAACTAAAGTTGACTTCCCTTTACTGGTTGGTGCTATCAGTAGACTGAAGAGACAGTGACCTGAGCTCTTTGGTTTCTGGTTCATTGTAACCAATTTTCTGACAAAAAGATAATAGGAAAAGGTTGGAAACTAACTTAGTTCCTTCTCCACCCTGTCTCTTAGAATTAGCTTTGACCTACAAATCACATTGCAAACCCCTGGTATTTCTAAGGTGTTTTTTATAGTTCATTTAACATACACTAGGTTACATGATAATGTTATCAGTGGTAGATTAAACAGAATGAAAGGGTAGATTAAACAATAAGGACCAAGCCTTCCTTCTTAAAGAGACAGGCTAAAGCTGGGTGTGGTGGCTCATGCTCTAAATCCTGCTACTGGAGAGGCTGAGGCAGGAAGACAATGAGTTCCAGGCCATCCCAGAGTATAACGGGAGACCCTGTCCAAAACCGAAAACTGTTCAAACATTCTTTGGATTTCTTAAATAGGAGCTAAATGGCAGCACAAGCTAATCAAGGATGTCAGTGAATTCTTTGGATGGGTGCTGTCTGTGACCAGTTAAAAAGACCTGAGCTGAGCATGGTGTTCCACCCCTGTAACTCCAGCACTCTGAGAGGCTAAGGCAGGAGAATTCCAAATTTAAGCCCAGCTTAAATATAGGCAATTTAGTAACTTTGACTCTCCCTCAAAATAAATTTTAAAAAGGCTGGAGATAATGGCTCAGTGTGAAGGCCCTGAGCTGAATTCTTAGTATCACAAAAATAGAAAGCTACATCTGAACTGGGTGTTGTGATGCATACCTACAATCCCACCACCTGGGAGGCGGAGGCAGAAGAAGGTAGAAGGTAGAGTTCAAGGCCATCGTGGGCCACATAACAACTGTTTTTGTTTGTTTTTCAGTTTTATGTGAGAGAGTCTTACTATGTAGTTCAGGCTGGCTTTGAAGTCTCTATGTAGCCAAGGCTGACCTCGAACTCAGCAATCCTCCTGCTTCAGCCTCCTGAGTGCTGGGATTATAGGCATATGCCACCAAACCCAGCTACATAGCAAGTTTGAAGCCAGTCTGCACATAGCAAGACCCTGTCTCAAGAAACCTAAAAATAGGGCCAGGGATATAGCTCAGCGGCAAAGCGCCTGCCTGGCAAGTGTGAGGTCGAGGGTTTTATTCCTGCTACCAAAAAAATAAGAGCCTAAAAATAGGCATGGTGGTGCATGCCTGTAATCTCAGAACACAAGAATATTGCCATGAGTTCAAGACCAGCGTGAATTACAGAGGGACCCTATCTCCAAAAGAACAAAAACAACTAAAGAAGAAATACCAAAAAACTAAAAATATATCTCCGTTACTGGGTAAAATAGTGGGTAAAAAGAGTTCCTAAGCCAAGAGTTCATCCAGTGCTTAATAGATAACTCCAGCTCCTGCTACCCTTATTCCAATAAGGTGCAAAGTCTAGAAAGTAACTTGCTGTCCCAGAGAAAGCAAATGTCTATCATGCAACAGAACTTCTCATTGTACATTTTACAAAAGCAGGGGTCCTGCTTTTCTTGATCATCACTGTGTCCCCAAACCCATCTGCCTGTCGTGTTTGTTTAATAAGAGTTTTTGTTTTATTGTAAGTTTTTTTAATATAGCAGTATGGTGAGCTTACAAGACTAGAGCTCAAAATGATGTGAAACCTGCGAGGTGCTTGGATGTTGGTCGGGCTGTTTCAACTCTAACCATGTCACTAAGATGAGATTCTGTCTTCCTGAGTTTAAAGAGAATCTAACATGTTGATTATTTTTCACTACAGTGTGGTCCCACTAAGGTCTTAGAGTGCTATGGAAATGAGTGACTTCTTGCTCTGGTAATTCTGATTGGAATTGGGGTGCCGAAAACCCATAGTGCTTTGAGAATTATACCTAATGTAAGGTAGCAATTTATCATATAACTCCAAAGGAAGGCTGCAGACAAACTGCTACTGTAAACAAAGCGAGCTGAGGAGAGCTCACTGTTTTATAGCCTTGAGCTGAGTCACCATCCATAAAAGTATAAAGTATAGAAAAGTATAAAGTGTAAAGAAATTCACACCAGGCTTTCCAGTACGCAGAAATATGCATGTGCACAATGTACAATACAGACATACCTGTGAGAAGGAGTGAGCATATGTACGCATGCATCAGATCCGCAGTACAGAGCAGAGGTAGGAGTTTTTTTTGCCCCAAGATATACCATCTTAAAAAGGAAACAGGAGTTTATAATAAACATATCTTCCAGTAAAAGTGCTTAAGAGAAATTTACTGGGCTGAAGAAGCTATCACCGGGAATGCGAAGGTGAGACATAGAAGTTATAATCACTCTTAAAGTCTTAGCCAGGCATATGTAGCATCCAGGAAGAAACTTGAGTGCTAATTACTAAGTTCAGAGAGATGATACAGCAGAAGAATCCCCTTTGCAGACTGGCCTCTGTCAGACAGGATGAGCTTTCCCAGAGAAGCTCCTCCCAGGCTAACTCCTAGCTGGGTTTACGATCCAGAAACTGCCCGCCTGTTAACATTTTTATATAAATACATTGCTGGCCTAACAGCCGAGCTAACCTTCAATGAATGTTTGTTGAATTTCAATTGTCAGAAAGGTCACTGCCAGTATCCCTGTCTAACAGAAGTGGATACAAGGCAGTGTGGAGGTGGGTGGGAGGGGCGGTTTATTCTCGAGTGTTCATCTTAGGGGTTGATGGATTGTGTATGAGCTGCCCCACTCTTGAAGGTAATCTCGAATTAGCGGGCCCAGAAATACCTCCCTTTCCCTGACCCCAACTGCAGGACCCTTCGGGGTGATTGTCACAACCGCTGTGTCTTGAAAGCAGCTGAGTCTTTTGGGTTCTTCCCTTCCCTCGGGAGGGGACAGTTGATGTTCTGTGGCATTAAATGGTTGACTTCTACAGAAACTGACCTCATCCTTACAGAATCAGCCTGAGATAAACAAGGGGCATCACCAGAATTCCTTCCAGATTTAGAATCCTGTGCCATGAGCCATCGCACCAATGTAGAAATGAAGCAGTTCTGGATTGAATTCACTGTCTTAGCAGGTAAACGCCTCTTCCAATTTAAGATAAATGATTGTGCGTCAAGGTCACAGAATTTCTTTGGGGGAAATTATGAGGCAATATTTTACTCGTGGGAATATTTAAGCAGGAAGTGATTTAAATCATTTCTTTCAGGAAGATCCATTGCTGAAAACTCTGGAGGAGCCCTAACGCTACATAGTGAGTGCTCGGGTAGTGCAGGCCAGCACGCTCCTCCCCGAGGGTTATGCGGTGTGTCTGCAAGCATCAGGAGTGTAATGAGTTACCCCAAAATGCAGCTGCTTAAAATAACAAATATTATCTCACACAGTTTCCAGGGAGGGGAACCTCGGGGTTCTGCCTCGGGGTCTCTCAAAGGATGCAGTCTTCCAAGACTTGATGCGCTCGGTTCCTTGCCACATGGGCCTCTCCACAGTGCTGCCAAAATCAAGTCATTCCCCCAGAGAGTGAGCAATCTGAGAGAGAAAATGAGACTATGTCCAGTCCACTTACAGGGAAGGGAGAGCTCTACCTCTGGAGGAAAGGAGGATTGGAGACTTTGTGGGAATTCCTCCATGTCGACTATACCTAGCAGCTTGGCCTTGAGACAGCAGAAAAGGTTAAAGCATTACCCTGGGAAGAAAGTCTTTTACTTAAGATTTCTGACTTTCTTTAATTTCTTTAACCCTTATCTACCAGAGAGTTGGACTGAGGATTTCCGGTTTGGAGTTAGGGATGTAGCTCAGTAGAAGAAGGCCCTGAGTTCCCTCCCAGCACTGCAAAAAATTTTTTTCAGTGCAGTCTCTGGGGAAAGCACAGAGTAATTAATGTTGATTAGTTCTTTGCCTTTCTCCATCCCAAACATTAGGAAGGTCCTCTCAGAGCCACTCGGAAACCTGAAGAAGAGACTAAAGAGGCAATGTCTATAGGGAGATAAAATCTCCACAGTTTATGCATTAAAAGGCATTTCTAGACCAGGCTCCTGTAAGCCTTCCAAAGCCAGCCAAGGTTTCTGAGTTCACATTATCTAGTTACTCACTATACACTGAACTTGCTTGCTCCCTGAGATATCTCTTCACATCCATGACCCCCTTAGTATTCATCATAACCACATTTCATCTGGATTCAGATACTTGGAGAATACATGTGCGTGTAATGTGATTGATTCCCTCCTGGTGCTGGAGAACAAAGACAAGTGCACAGCACAAGAAACATAAACCCAGAAACTCTAAGAAACTTTTATGTTCTTACTGCAGCATTCTCAGGAGGGAACGTATGGGACCTTAGTACTATTTCTGTTTGAATAACCAGGACATGGACATCCCTCAGGGGACAAGGTTACCACAAGTCACTTCTGGGAACTTGGAGATACTGGGAAGTCCTGCCCTTTTGTCTAGACACCTGTTGAGAAACCAAGAAACACTTCCAAGAGATACTAATGCAGTTTGTTGAAAGTGTTTGTTTGTTTGGGTTTATTTGTTAAGACAAGTTCTTGCTATATAGTCTATATAGGCTGGCCCTGAAATCACTACATAGCCTAGGCTGGTGTCAAACTCACCATAATCCTCCTGCCCCAGCCTCCTGAGTGTTAGGATCATAGGTGTGCGCCACCACGACTGACCAAAATAAGGTTAAGAGTGACTGATGCAGGATGACTTTCATTCAGTTCCAAGATCCGAGAATTCAAATTCATGTGCCTACATCTTTGACCACAAAAGGTCAATGAAATTTCTGTTGAGCATGGACTGGTGAGAAGTGAAGATTCCTTCAGTGCTAGGGACACTGAGTGGTGGGCTATAATCTGAAATATGGAAGAGGAGAAAGACCTTTCAGACTTCTCACCTCCCCAGCCCGCAGGCTGCATCGGTCAGCACGAAGCTGTGAGAGAGGCCAGGGGAGGATGGACACAAGGGAGGACCTGTTTGTTTTCCACAGAAGCCATCATGGACCCTACTCCTGGAGCCAGTGGGCATATCAGTGGGCACTGGGGTGATTCCTCTGGGCTGTTGGCACTAAGCTCAGTCACCCAGGGTGTGGGCTAAAGAAGACCTAACACTCACTAAAATGAGGGCAGAACTTTTCGGGTAGCATTGCCATCATTAGACCAAGAATGTATGAACAGCAGTAGACATTGAATAGTCTCAGCCTTTCTCCTCTCACCTCCATTTTTTCTCTCTTCCTTCTCTTCCTTCTTGCTCAGCTTTCTCATTCTTTCTGTCTCCTTTATTCTGCCCTTCCCCTCCTGCCATGACCTCTAAGTTGGCTCAGGGCCACCATTCAAGATGTTAGTTACATAATATGGCTTATGAAAGCAAAATAAACCGCTGCTTGCCATGGCAGACTGGAGACACACAGAAAAGGAAGTGGTAGTGCTTGGGGCCTCTGGATCATTGTGGGCTACATGAGGAAGATCAGCTGTGGAAGGCTGTCCTGGTCCATGTGCACTGGACCTAAATCTCTCTTGGGACTAACTCAACCAAACCTTGGAGTGCTTTAATTTTTTTGTTGTTGTTTGTTTTGAGACAGGGTTTCCTTATGTATTTCAGGCTGGTTTTGAACTCAGTACATGGCCCAGATTGGATGTCTTATCAAGGGACCCCACATTTCTAGGATTTTCATAATGATCCATAAACTTCTTGTGATAGAACTGGGCCAGAGTTGACAGCTCACAGTGGGCAAGTGCAGACCTCAGACTTGGAGCCCCAGGGCTGATGCTGCCAAACCCAGCTGACCTGCTCCAGCCTGCGCTGTGGAGCCCCTTCGATAGCATCTATTACGGTAACCATCCACTGTGTGGTCCAATCCGCTAGATCGCTGTGTCATAAGGAAGCCATTTATATTAATTAATTAATTAATTAATTAATTTTGCAGTTCTGGGGATTGAACCCAATACCTTTGTACTGAGTTACATTCCTAGCACCTGTCCCCCACTTTTAATTTTTAAATTTTGAGTCAAAGTCTTATTAAGTTGCTACATGCCCAGGCTGGGCTAAAACTTGTGATCCTCATGCCTCAGTCTCCCAGAATGCTGGAATTACAGGTGCGCACCACCACACCTGGCCCCTTTCCATCTCAGTTAAGCACTTGCACTCCACGACCATGACTTTTGCAGTTTGCAGTATGCTGGCAAAACTAGCATACCTTTCTTTTTCCTTCTTCACCATTTCATAGGTAAGAGATTTGTTTTAACCATAGATCTTTAGCAATCTCATAATATGATATTTTTTTTTCTGTCCTCATTAAGTTGAGAACTTTCACATTTTCACTTAAAGAGAGCACTTTACAGCTTCTCTTTGGTATATCTCAGTTTCCAGCATCACTACGCTTATGCCTTGAGGTCATTATGAAATAAAATGAAGGTTTCACACAGCACTGTGATATGATAACACAGTTGTTTACTAATTGGCTAAATGACTAACTGGTGAGAAGCAATTATTGCATGGGTACCTTGGACAAAAGGATGATTCATGTCCCCTGGCAGGACTCAGTAGGTTGGTTCCTCTCACTACTCATAATGACATGCAATTCAGAACTTACAAATTATTTACTTCTTGGGTTTTTCATTTAATGTTTTCTGAGGATGACCTCTGAAAGTGAATCTAGGAATAAACAAGAGGGAACCACTGTGAGTGTATGTGCATAAAATATATATACATGCACATACTGCCACAGTCATCAAGCATGTACTTTACCTGTTTATATTGGTAGATTATCCTTGAAAGTCTATAGTTACTGGTAACAGTGACTTATTTTAGGGAGGGAACATGGAGGCAGGGGTAGGAATGATTGTTTGCTTGTGCATTTATAATCGTTTCAGAATAAAAAGATTAGCCCATACTGAGTTGGTGGAGGAGAGGTCTCCAATCCTGTCACCTTTGGGTAAGTCACGCAACATTACCGAGATTCCCTTCCATCACCTGGAAAGTGGTTCCAGTGATATACAGCCCTAAAGACCAAGCAAGGCTGCCCTGTGGATTTCCAGAGTACTCTACAGGGAACATAACAGATGTGTGACAAATTTCCATTCACCTCCTTTTCTGTCTTCCTCAGCCCTCCCCTGGAGGTAGGTAGAGCCACTGCTAGTCACCTCCCATGGCTTGTGTTTCCTTTCTTAGGCCAGGAAAGTTGCTGCAGATGCTGCAGCTATTTAAACCAACTGACCTTTCCTGCTGGGGTTGCAGCGCTCCTGTACCTTAGGCTAGCAATGACGAAGGTTGCTAGGGGTGTGTTGGGAGGAGGGGCTGGGGTGGGGCCCTGTGTTCCTAGGAGCCAGATGACCTACTGGCTGTCAGGCTCTGAAACAGATTCCTGCCTGCTTGACTGGTAATCTTGGAGAAGACAGAAATAGCCGGGCTTTGGGATCCAAGTCTTTCCTCCAACCGGCCTGAAGTCTTTCTTCAGTGTTGCTGGAGCTTCGGTTCCCTTTGCGGTCCGGGTGCCTTGAACCCTCTCCTGAGGCTTACAGAGCCGTATAGGTGAATGACCTTGGGCTGGCAGGTGTTCCAAAGGACATGATCTAGAGAAACCGACAAGGACACTTCCTGACCTCCTTAAGAGGCACTATGGGGGTGGGGGCATTGTCACCTCTGATACCTTCAAGTGCAGGGACACCATCAACAGAGGGTTTGAAGCTCTTTAAATCCCACCATAATCTCCCTTGACTCACTCCCATGTTTATTATCTAATCTAACAAAAACTGTGCTTGCTCAGTTCAGAAAACAAGCCCATACCACACATACCATCACGACCCCCTAGAAAACCCCAAGTTAAATTCAACTTGCCAAAGGCTAAACATCTAACATTGTTTCTATGAAGCTTTACACAAATACGGCATGAGAAGCAGCTTATGTGAAACACCATTAGATCTTTATAGCTTTTACTTATAAAAAGCTTTTGCAAAAGTGTGATAGAGAAGTTTTACATATCAAATTGGCTAGGCAATGGTGCCTAAATTTGTTCCATCATCATTTTGTATATTTCTGTGAAGGTGTTTTCTGGATGAGTAGATCAGATTAACATTTAAATTAGTGGGCTTTGAGTAAAGTTTCTAATGTGAGTGGACCTCATGTAATCAAACTGAAAAGTTTAGAACAAGAAACTGACCTTCCCCAAGCAAGAAGGAATTCTGCCAGCAGACCACCTCCAGATCCCACCTGCAACTCAGAAGTCTCCAGCCTGCAAATCTGCCTCATCAGGTTTTGGACTCTTGAGTCCTCCACAATTGCATGAGTTGCATGAATCAATTCCTTAAAATCTCTCTCCATTCTGCTGGTTCTGTTTCTCTGAAGAGCCTGACTAATAAAAAAAGTATTTATAATTTTGTTCCATAATCAAATAAAAATCTAATTATATGTTTGTTTGCTTGCTTTTGAGACACGATCTCACTACATAGTTTAAGCTGGTCTTGAATTCAATGACCCTTCACCTCAGCCTCCCAAGTGCTGAGGTTACATGCGTGCACCACCACACCCCACATGGTGTTTAAATTCACATCCTCCCAAAGGAAAAACAAGCATGGATTGATAGAAGAAAAATTAAATATTAAAAATTAAGTGGTAGAGCACAATTTATTTTCTTACATTTTCTAGAAGTTTAATGATGAGAATGTATTACTTTATAACAAAGTAAATTTAATTTCTTAATAGTAAGATTCATGACAAAATAGAATTTTTGAGTAAATAGAAATATCAAAGTAAATAAGAAAACATCCCCAAATGTGCTTGCCTTGTGAATACAACTTGAAATCAAAGGCTTCCCTTTCCAATGGCTGCTACCACTAAGACCCTTTCTTTATCCAGGGGCCTCACTGTGATAGAGCATTCCTTGGGAGCTAGGGCTGGGCATTTCCCCAGTTTCCACGTGATCCACAGCCACTAGGGCCAGCCATGTGTCTGGCTTGAGCTAGTTTCCATCTGATTCCTGCAACTGCATTAGAGCCAGGTTATTCTTGCTTAGCTGAAAAAACCCAGGCCCCCAAAAGAAATGGGGTTTAAGGTTGCACAACTGCAAAGAGGCTGAGGTAGGGTTTGATTCCCTGATTTCTTAACTCCAGCCTTAGTACTCTTGTGTCTACATAATGCTGCTTTCCAGAGGACCCTGGGAGACCTAGGATGGTGCAGTGTCCAAAGGGTGTATGCATACAGCCAGATGGACGAGCTGGCAAATGTCTGTAATCCAGCTGCCTGAGGGGACTGAAGCAGGAGGGTGACAGGTTTGAGGCCAGTCAACAAACAATGAACAATGATGCAAAGTGTAAAGCCTGAAGAACTTAGGGAAACCATCCCAAAATAAAACAGAGCTAGGATCTGGCTAGACACTTCCTGGTTTCAATCCCCAGGAGTCTGTGTGTGTGCATCACATGCCAAGTCTGGTTCATTCTGGATTGGTGTTTTTATTGGAGAGAATGAAACATTGAAAAAATGTACATGATTAAAATTTTTCATATCCTTTTCTGGAACTCATCATCCCCACCTCCCCCACTATCTGAGAACCTCAGTTCCTGCTCAGACTAAGAGAAATGGAGATGAGAATAGTTCACCCCTGAGCTCAGCAGCGATGTACATCATGATCCTTTGGTCCAGGCCTCAGACCCACCCTTCCTTGTGCCCTGATGGTCTCAGCTGTCCCTGACTCTCATTCTTCTGCCATTCCATTCACACCAAAGAAAACCATCCTTCCTCCTGCTGCCATTTGTGTACAGGACCAAGGTGGGGATGACTGTTGACCCTGACAGGAGGTGGCAGTGAGCTGAGATGGGGGAAGCAGGAAGGACAGTGGAAAAAGCTGCAGAAGGAGTAAAAGGTGGTGGAAAGAGCTCAGTCTCTGAAGTCACATTATGTGAGCTCAAATCCCAGCTCTTCCCTTGTGTGTCTGTATGACCACAGCTGAATTAGCCTTTCGGAGATCTACCTCATGGAGGGGATGTAAAACTTAGCCAATGAACAATGAACAAATGATGCAAAGTGTAAAGTCTCTGGTGTGTACTCTATGTTTATTTTCATATTCCTTAAACATGCTCTGGGCCTTGGGCAACTCACGCCCTCCCTCTACCCTTCAATTTTCTCATTTGTAAAGTAAGTGGCTGCATTGGGTGACACAAGTTTTTCCAGGTTTGAGGCTCCTGGTTTTAGTCACTGGAAAGTGTCTTAAGCTTCTATCAAGGGCTGGCTCCATGAAGTGACAACTGCCTGGGTAGTGCAATTTAAGCGGGCACATTCCCCTGATCACCGGGCATATCCCATTATAACTTTAGACCTGCACATTACACGAGGTTTCAACTTCTTTAGCAGTGTCTGGCTGAACTTTATATTCCCTGGAGATCCTAAGAACAAAAATGAGCTAAAGCCTCTAAGAGAAAAATAGAGCACTAGTCTCCTAGGGAAGGAGAGACAGAGGAGGTTGGTCCCTCACAACCCAAAATTCTCACTGTGTTTGCTCCTTTGGTTTTCCTAGCTGCTTCCTTTGCCTAGAGAGGTGTCCTTCCTCTAGTCCTTAACTCTACCATCTGTCAGGTCATTACCTTGATTTCTCCTTCTGTTTTCTACAGGACTATAAGGAAGGGTGGTCGACCCCAGCCACCTCCACCATCTGGCCAGCTGGTCACATCCCCGTCTGCACTGCCCTCATCGCTCTTCCTTTGTAATGTCAGTGACCTGGCACTCTTGTCCCTTCCACTTCCTCCCTTGGATTTCCAGATGGCCTCTCACTCTCTAGTTTAGTAGACCATCAGGCCAGCCTGGCCTTAAAGGGTGATCCAGCTGAGGGAATCACACCAAGTAGACACACCTGAAAACATCAGGAGTCCCTTGGGGGAAATGTGGCGCTCCAAGAGTAGATGTTGCTATTCCATTTCAAAGGTGTGTGCCATCCTTTCCCTTTCCCCTAGTTCTGTTTGGCCAACCAGCCACCCCCAGCTCTCCCCTCTCCTTGCTTGCCTTTTAAACAAATACTCAGAGAGCTGCCAAGGCAGGTTCAAATAAACAGCTGCTGAGAGAGCCACGCCCTGGCCCCTGCACTTGCTGGTGCTATAAGTAGAATGGGATCCAGAGGCCTAATCACTGGAGTTAGGTTACTTACACACAATCCCTAGCATGCTGTCCTCCTGCGCTGAGTTTTTGCTTAGGGGGATCTGGTTTTCCTGGCCCAGTTCCACATTTCCCTGGGTGTTTGAGGGCTGTAGCTCTATCTGGTGACTGTGGGGTTGGCACATCATCTGAGCCTGATGATTCCAGGGCCACCTGGAGTGGAGCAAAAACTCCTTTCCATTTTCAAAGTCAGGCTAGGCTAAGAACTTTCAGGAATTTCTATTTGTTCCCAAGACCTAGGTTGTGCAGATCCCAGTGTGTTCATTAAGCTGAGTTCGTCAGCATGGAATGGAACCTGACTATGGACTTAACAAAAAATAGGTTTATTTTTCTCATTTAACAAGACATCAGGGGTAACTACCTCTGTTCAGCGGGACCCAGAAATTGTCCTCATACCAAACCCTGAATGTTTTCGCTCCATCATCCTTACGAAGTGGCTTTCTGTCCTCTTGGTCAAGAAGTGGTTCACATGTCCCAGCACCCTCCTGCATTCTGGGCAAGAAAAAGGGACAAATGTGAAGGGCAAAGGCAAAAATGGCACTGGCCAGCTGGTCCTTCCTGTTAACAAGCTTTCCTGGAGGCAGCCACTGAATCTGCTTGTCCAGGGCTTTGTCTCTGGCCACAAATGAGGCTGAGGATTTTGTCTTAGACCAAGAGCCCCTCAAGCAAGCCTGCCACCTCTTCTCTTTTCTTTAAATCACTGAAAGCAAATATTTTGATACACAAATTCACTTGCTTTGTATGAAAGCAGAATGTTACAGAGAAAGCGAATGCTTCCTTTGACAATCTTATCCCACATTCCCTGTTTCCACCCTTTGGACATGAACCTTGTTATCAGCATATCATTTTTCCTTCAGACTTTTCCTTATTTGTTGCACATACTACATATGCAATCCTCATAGACAGAATGAAGTTTTTAAAAAATGCCACTTGTATCATATCGTGTGGATAATCCTTCAACCTCCTTCAAGATATTCAACCGTATATCTTGGTCATCTTCTCTGTTACTGTATACAACTTCCCTAAGTTTAAAGAATTTAAGGTATATTTAAAGAATTTAGGTATTTCCTAGTATGGATATACAGTAGTATAACACTACAGTTTATTTGGCCAATCTCTTATTCATTGGCCCACAGGTCGTTTCCAACTTGTGCTACTCCAAAATAATCCCTCAAAGACTATCTCTGTATATATGCTTCTGCTGCAGTGTAGATACCATAAAATAAAATTTTTAGGCTTTTGGATGTGAACATTCAAAAGTTTCAAAGACATTGCTAAAGAATCCTCCCTTCCCCCTCCTAGACAGCTGTATCTAAGAATGTGTTTTTCTCATCTTTCACTCAGGTTTACATTGGTCCTCTTACAATCTAAGCTCAATAAAAATTTGTTAAATTACACATCTCACCAAGATTTTTCTCTGGATATTACATGTGCAATATACTACATCCTGAAGCTTGCTTATATTGTCTTCTGTGTTAGAAAATTCTTTCCGTTGAATCTGGTGCTATCTTCCTCTATCATTATCCTTTGGTCTTTGTAATGCAGTTTTGGGATAGTATAGTCCCCTTCCTGAGCTATTGTCTACGTTCTTCTGTCCTGAGCAAAAAATTGGGCAAGACAAGTGGGAACGACAGCAACGTTTTATTAAACGTAGGAAAACAAACAGACGCTGCAGAGTGAGCTTGGGCGCAGGAAAAGCAGGGAAAGAAGTGCACCCTGCAGCATGAAGGTGGCCATCATGCAAGAGAGAACGCAGTGGCAAAAACTCAATGTGATGGTCCTTTTCATGTCACTCACTCCTCAGACTGATGTCAGGCCCATCCTATTGAGAACCTGCTTAAATTCTCATGAGAAAGTCCAAGTGCAGAGCTCTGGGAACTATTTTGCGCATGTGTCCAAGATCTTTTAATTAACAGGTCATGCCTATTTTCCCAGCCAGCTCTATCATGCCCTCATCTCCTGCCTCACTGTTATCTCTCTCTTAGAACCAGGGACAACAAATCTTTTTGGTTTGGTTCAGCAGAAAGATACTGGAGATTGTACTAAGGGCCTTTGCACAGAGCTACATCCCCAGCTGTTTTTATTCTGTGTTTTGAGAAAGAGCTTTGCTAAACTGTGTCAGAACCATGGATTATAAATCGAGTCTAGGGGATGTCTGAGGTTGTCCTTTGAGCCAGATTGGAATAGAAAAGGGAAACTCCCTGATAACCTGCCACGTCTCCCCATCATCCTCATCAACATAAAGACCCTCATTAGTATAAGACCACCACCACCTCTGAGGCATCGGATAATCCCCTCCCTTCACCATTTTCCTTGATCAATAAATGTTGAGGTTCTGACTGCCTCGTGGCCTTTTGTTCCTCATGAACGACTGTTCATCCTAGTTCCCCACTGTGTTGCCACTTAGTTTCTTGCTCTTTTTTTGCACCATGGACTTCCTGTAACACCTTGCAGGACATTGAGGACTCATTGCAGAGGTCCCCAATAAAGTTGTCCATACTGGGCTTGAATTTGTGATCTTCCTGCTTCAGCCTCCCATAGTGCTGGGATCATAGGTGTGCACCACCACATCCAGCTCAGGGAGAACAGATTCAATTCCTTTTTCATGTAATGCCCCCTAACCTTGTAACAGACTGATAATCCTTCTTCCTCCCACATCACCAACTTTTCTAATTTTTCAGATTTTTTTGTAAAGATAAGTGAGATAATACTTGTGAAAGAAGAATGAGTTCTTTTCAAGGCCTGAGCTCATTTCTTTGTGTATCTGTAATCCTTAATATTCATGATGAGGTCCTTGGCATATACTAATTACTAAATAAATATTGATTTAGTTTGAAGTGGATATTCCTCTCATGCTCATGACTATTTTAGAAGTAGTACTTATTCCATTTTGGAGTTTATGCCTTTGGAATATTTTTCTATGTCTGGAGGTCAGCGCTGCTGTGTTACATTCAACAAAAGGGTAATTTCTTTTCTTTCTTTCTTTTTTTTTTCCCTGACTTCTGAAACCCTTTAGAGATTTCAGGGGCTGTTTATTCATGTATTATTTTTGTAAACTACACATTCACAAAATTTTTCATTATGTATAGTGGTACACACCTATAATCTCAAAACTTGGGAAGCTGAAACAGGAAGATTGCCATGAGTTCAAGGTCAGCCTGTGCTACACAGGAAGAACCTCTCAAAAACAAACAAACAAACTTGATATTTTAACCCACTTTTGAGTGCACAGTTCAGTGGCATTAGCACATTTACACTGTTGTGTGGCCATCCCCACAGTCCATCTCCTGAATGCTTTTATTTTTCCAAAAGTCAGTAACTTTTGACACTCCCTCCCTCTGCACAGCCTCAGGTCTGTGTGTTAGGCAGGCTGGGGTGGGGGTAGGGTGCTTGTCCCTATGCCCCAGGGCCTGTCTGCTCCAGAGCTCAGGCCTTGCTTGAGTGCCCTGTCATAGGTCACCACTCCTGATAATCATGACATGCTCAGTGTCACAGGCTCCTGGCTGATCAGACTGCATTCCTCAGAAGGGGACCTGTGGCATCGATCCTCAGGAGAAAGTCATTAGGACAGATGCATGGACAGATGGACGGATGAATGGGTGGTAACAAAAGGTCAATTTCATCATCATCATCACCTAAGTGCTTTCTTATGAATTAAACATGTCTCACATACTTTAGTTGGATATTTTGTAACTACATTCAAAGTAGGCAGTCTGGGTTTTTTGTTTGTTTTTTGTTGTTAGTACTGGACATTAAACCCAGGCCTTCATACTGAACTACATCTCTAGCACTTTTTTATTTGTTTATTTTTTGGAGACAAGGTCTCACAATAGTTCAGGCTGGCCTTGAACTCACTATGTAGCCCAGGATGACCTGGAACTGAAGTGATTCTCCTGACTCAACCTCCAGAATGCTGGGGTTACAGGCACAGGCCACTGCACAAGGCTAAAGTAGGCATTCTGTAGCCTTCTCATTTAAGTTAGATAGTTTGAGCTCATAGATTTTTGAGTTAGTTTCCAAAGGTTACTCAACTAATAAGTGGGTAAGTTAAAAGACAAGTTCAGGTCTCTGACTTCTAAATACCTGTTTGCCCTTCTGACTGAGTCATTCTACTATGTCATACTAGGGAATCGCAGAGGAGGGTCTGCTGTGGAATAAAAGATCCGAAGAAAACCATGTCTCTTAGCTTTCCTCTCCATAGGAGTGAGTCCCTGACCTGTTACCTGGAACATTCATCTGTCTACCACAACGCAGGGACCTCCTAGAAAGGTCATCTGGAGTAGTAGGAGTGCTTGGCGCCCTTCAAGCTCTTTCCTCTTGTCCTGTGCGTCACAGCTCTGGCTCTGGGCGAGGACAGGCACAAGCAGTGTGGAGGCATCAGGGTCGGTGGTGCCAACAGAAGGTAGGGTGGGGTGAGCACAGTGAACCTCAGAGCCCTCCTGGGTCTCCTTCATGCTCTGCCAAGTGAGCCTGAGAGCAAAGCTTTCTGTAGCTTTTACTGTTCTTCTGCTCCTGGTCCATATCAGGCAGGGTGACTATGCAATTTATTGTCCTAACTAAGATAATTTTGAGAACAGGACAATATTAATAACCACACTGAGATACTAGGTACTAACCGGAGCTCTCCTGGGGAAAACAGGATGCAGAGACTTTTTTGAAAGGCCTGTTTGCATGCTCCGTTTCCTTCAACCAAGCCCCTGCACGGGCTGGCGGGAAGATCTCACAAGGTACAAAGCATTTATGGGATCTTTTCCTATCCGGATAACCCTGAATAAGCTACCCAACCTTAATGAACTCAGTTTTCTGATCTGTAAAATCATCACAGTGGTGTTTATCTCAGAGGGTTCACATGCTAGAACTAAGATGTCTTCTGCACCATATACAGTATATGCTTGTCACTTTCTCTGCTGAACTGGGGACCTTGATGGCTGCTGGTGGTGGGAAGACCAAGAATTTAGTATGAGTTTAGGAAAACCCTAGAAACCTTGAGGAATGACTTGAGTTTCAGATCTTTGGGGATTTGGGAATCCTTGGCCTTTTTTCCCATAGTTGGAAATACAGCCCACTCATTTTGTTTGTTCAAGCACTGTTCATCTCCCATCTGGGAATAAGGAGGGGGAAAAGAGAAAAGAAGGGCTTCAAAATATGCTTCCTGAGAGACATGTGATGCACGCCTGTAATCCCAGACACTTGGGAAGCTGAGACTTGGGGAGCGTGCAAATTTGAATCCAGCCTGGGCAAAACACTGTCAACACACACACACACACACACACACACACACACACAGTGTTGAGAAGGGGATTGTAGGGATGTAGCTCAGGGCTCCCTGAGTTCAGTCCCCAATAGCACTACTGTAGACCCACCAGGCCACCGCGGGGGTAAGAAGGTGGGAGCTAATCTTGGCCGTTGTGTTTGTAGTTTCTACTCTAATAAAAAGGAACTGGGAAAAGAAAAGCGCTAAAGACTTTAAGGTTACAACCAGAAAAGTCCTTCAGCTTTGTATTTTATCTTGTTTTCCTGGCCCAGGAAATGAACTTGAAACCTTTTAATTGGACAGTGATCCCATAAACACCCAAGGTCAAGGAGCATTTTCCAAGGCCAGTGAGAATTTAGGAGGAAATGTTCGAGGCAGGGCCCCCTTCAGGCAGCCTCCACGGGAGGCCTGAACGTCCTGGAGGAAGGCAGGAGGTGTCAGGATGCCTGCCCTTACCTGAGACTTGCTAGGTTTGCTCTGACATCGACATTAGTGAGGCTGCCAAGCCTGGCACTGCTGGTCAGTCCCGACGGCATCAGTTATGCTAGAATAGCCAGAAGATGGACACTGTGGCGTGTGCTCCCCAAGGCTGAGCTGGGCACACCAAGTAAGCAATAACCCTGGAGGCATCAAGGGCGAGCACACAGTAAACCCTGGTTCCGGCCTCCCTTACTGCCAGGCACTCAAGGCTGGTGGGGCAAAGCGCTGCATTTTCCTCTTGCACTTTTCAGCCCCCGGACTCTGCAGTCCCTCGGATGAGCAGCAAACGGGCTGAAGCACTAGAAGGTATGCGGCTGGGGTGGTATTTTTCAGCCTGGGCTGAACCCAGAAGTCCTGGAAAAAACGATTCTGATATTGTCTAGCTTCTGGGAATCCTCAAGCCTCAGGCTGCTGCTGCCAGCCCCCGCATGGACTGCACCCATTCAAACTGACAGGCTGGTCCATGGCCTTGCAGGGTCTGGGCAGGGGTGGTGGAGGTGGTGACACAGCCCCGGAGGAGGTCCCCAGCCTGGCTCACAGCACACTGTGCACGGGGGCAGCATTAGCCGTCCCTGTGTGCAGTAAACAGCTGCATGGGACAGACGGTCCTGGGTGCTGGAGGCACACGGGGAGCAAAGCAGATTAACATCCCTGGCTCCACCGTTTACATTCTAGCAGGGGAAGACAGAGTTAAAAGCAAGCATGACAAGTAAAGTGTTTAGTGTGTTAGGAGGTATTTACTCTGGAGAAAAGGAAACAGAGATCAGAGTAAAGGCGAATCACGAGCTGGGGAAGGGGCGGCAGCATTAGGGTGGGGAGACCCAGTGAGCCGAGGGGGTACAAAGACACAAAAGAGGTGTCAGTGAGCTGGGCTTCTCTCTGGGAAGCGCAGTCAAGGTAGGGAAAGGCTGGGGCAGAGGCGGGGATGAGGTGAGGCCTGCGAGGGGGCGTGGGGATGGAAGGAGCCCCAGGAGGGAGCAGGCAGGGAGCAGCAGAGGAAAAAGCAGAGAGGCAGTGGTGCTGGCCGCCTGAGCCTTTTGAAGGACCCTGGCTTTCACTTGGCATGAGACAAGGGGGCAGTTCAGGAATTTTGAACACAGGAACAGCACAGTCTGGTATCTTTAAAAAAGATCACTCTGGAAAGGTGACAGCAGCAGTGGAAACATCACTTTTGGAGGCCCAAAACTATGAATTCACCAGATATGATGGTGCATGGCTGTAATCCCAGCACATGGAAAGCTGAGGCAGGATTCCAAGGCCAAGGCAGCCTGGGCTACATAGTGAGTTCAAAGCCAGTGTGAAGACTTGTCTCAAAAAGCAAGACAGAGACAGAGACAGAGACAGAGACAGAGACAGAGACAGAGACAGAGACAGGAAAAGAAGAAGAGGAAGAGGGAGAAGAGGAAGAAGAAAGAAGAAACAAGAGAGGAGAAGCAAAAACCCTTGGAAGGGATTTAGCCCAAAGTCAGGCAGTGAGATATTCTCATGAATCCCAAATCCTAAGTGGATACAACAAACTCTCCACCATCCTCAGCCACATGACCTTCATGGCATCAGCATCTAGGCAGGGGACGGACAAGGGCAGGAGGACCACAAAATAGCTCACGGTTGTCCCCTGGTAAACCAGGAGGTCAAGAGAGAAGGACATACCGGGACAGGCACTGCATGGCCCGCGGTGAGGCCTGTGGGGCCGCACACCTGTCCCTGGAAATCTCAGAAGCTGCCCGCGGCCACAGGCTCCTTTCCCGGGCACCATCTTCACCCGAGCCCACACGCCTGGGGATAATTTGCACTGAGCAGCACAGCAGCACACAGTGGAGAGCGGGCAGGAAAGTCCGGGAGCAAAATCGTGCATGAGAACAAACCAGGAAATCTCTGAAGCAAGCCACTGGGGCTTTCTATTTTGTTTTGTATTGATGTTTTGAACCCAGGACCTTGCACATGGTAAATGAGGACTCTACCACAGAGCAATGTCCCTGACTCTGTTTTCTGAAAAATTTTTAATATGATACAAAAGATACATTCATTAAAATAAGTTATTTAGCACCAAAAAAAAAAAAAAAAAAAAGAGGAGGAAGCTCAATGAAATTAGAAAAGCTACCTGAACGAATGTCCCTTCTAGCAGTTTAAAAGATTTAATTCCATAAAAATGAGCAACAGAAATGTACTGAATTCAAAAGCAAATAAAATTTTACATGAGAAAAAACAATATTCCCACAGATCATGACAGGAAGAAATGTTAAATAAAAAATACCCCAAAGACAAAAAATTGTAGCATTCTTTTTTTGAAGTGACAGTAGAATTAGATGAATGTAATCATAGATAAACTCAGCAAAGAGATGCCAAAACTGAGGAAATAGAGATAAAGGCAAAAAATGTCTTAAAGGCCTAACTGGAATGACCACAAAAGCAAATTTACACAATAAATAATAGCAGAAATAGAAAGTAAAAAAGCAGAAAATTTTACAAATCAAAAAGTTATGAAAGCTGAGTGTGGTGGTGCACTCACACTTGTAATCCTAGCATCTGGAAGGCTGAAGCAGGAAGGTCATTGCAAATTCAAAACCAGACTGGGCTGTATAGTGAGTTCAGGGCCAGCCTGAACTACACAGTGAGATGCTGAATCAAAACACAAACAAAACAAAACAGAACAAAACAAAACCAACAAAAGTAATAAAAAATTTTAAAAAGATTTAAAGTGATAAACATTTATGTTAGGCAAAAAGATACGGTATCAGTCTGATAGAAGTCCTGAAGAAGAAAACCAAAACAAAGAAACAGAATGAATACTACATACAATAACTCAAGCAAATGTTCTTAAATTCCAAAACAACCAAAACTTAGATTTGAAACTATATATTGTAAACATATATAATGGACTTGGGAAAAGCAAAAACACATTCTTTTAAAAATGCTTATGGTCTCGATTTAAAATGTCTTGATAAGCTCACCTACATAAACTTCTAAGAAAATATTCTTGCAGCTAGGTGTGGTGGTGCACACCTATGATCCCAACACTCAGGAGGCTGATGCAGGAAGATCACTGTGAGTTTGAGGTCAGCCCGGGCTACATAGTGAGTTCAACACCAGTAGAAACTACACAGACAGACCCTGTCTCAAAAAACAAAATGAAACAAAACATTCTAACCAGGCAGGATGGAGTATACCTGTAATCTCAGCACTCTGGGAAGTTGAGGCAGGAGGATCACAAATCAGAGCCCAGCCTGGGCAATTTAAAGCCTTAGTGAGACCCTGTCTCAAAATGAAAAGTAAAAAGGGCCGAGGGTATTGTTCAGTGTGAGGGCCTGACTTCAATCTCCACTACTTAAGAAAAAAAATATCCTGAGTAAAAAATTCATTTAATACACTTGACCTACTGGGCATCATAGCTTAGCAACACAGCACACTGCATAATATGTGCTGTTTACCCTCATAATCTCGCAGCTGGCTGGGAGCTGCGACTCGGGGCTGCTGCCCAGCAAGCATCAAGAGAGCAGCTTGGGAAAAGATCAAAATCAAAATTCAAAATATAGATTCTACTGACTTCATATTGCTTTTTCACTATCATAAAGTCAAAAGAGCCTGAGGGGGAAAAAAAACCTTTAAAAAGATCTTAAGTCAAACTGGAACAAAAGGAGTAACATACAGAGTACACCAAAAAATGCATACACGCCTCTGCAGTTCACTGTACTCATAAAGGTCCATTATAACTGGTCACCATTATAATTGCAGAGACCAAAGGTGACTTGTATTAATCTAATCATGTTTCAATAAACGTGGTATTAAAATATACAAATTGTTCTTTTCCCGATCCTGATGTATACTCGCTCTCTCTCTCAGAGGCAAGGTCTCTGTGAACCCCAGGCTGGCTTCTAACTCATGGTGATGCTCTTGTCTTAGCCTCCTGAGTGCTAGGATTACAGATGTGCACCATCAGGCCTGGCTCTACAGTAACATAACACTGGGGATTGAAACCAGGACCTTCACAGTATCACAGGAAGAAAGGAAGAAAGGAAGAAAAAAAGAAAGAAAGAAAGAAAGAAAGAAAGAAAGAAAGAAAGAAAGAAAGAAGAGAGAAGAGAAAGAAAGAAAAGAAAAGGAGAGTGTAATATATGTAAGAGCTGTATGCTCTGCTAATGCAAATTTAGTACATCTATTACAAACTAAAAAGGAGGGGAAGTCAGGCGTAGTGGCTCATGCCTGTAATCCCAGCACTCGGTAGGCTGAGACAGGCGGATCATTTTGAGTTCGAGACCAGCCTGGGCTACAAAGGGAGCTCGAGGCCAGCCTGAATGGCATAGTGAGACCCTGTCTCAAAAACCAGGGCTGGGGATCTATCTCAGCGGTCTAAGCGCCTGCCTGGCAAGCGCAAGGTCATGAGGTCAATCCCCGGTGCCGCAAAAAAAAAAAAAAAAAAGGAGGGGATGAGTGCTTGCACAACCTCAGTATTGCCAAAAAGATAGATAGATAGGAATAAAATAAGGATGGTATAAACAACATTTTAAAATTTTCTAATAATCATAATTAGTGGTTGTGTATTGGTATGAGACTGTTGTACTTGTGATGAAGGATAATGCAAATAAGTAATTGTAGGTGATTATAATTCTATATCCCCAGGTCCTTGACGAACATGATTCTCAGAACTTGAACTGGAATATCAGTCCTGAATTTGAGGTGAAATTATCACTATGAACTCTTGAAGTGTCTTTTTTTGTTTTCGTTTGTTTTTTCATATGTATATTTTCCCTGTAGTTCTGAAATTGGCCACGAGACATTCCAGGTCTGCACCATACAAGGTTCAAGATGGCCCAGGAGTGCCTTTTTAATCCACATGTTAAAAGAATCATCAAAGGCTGGATTGTTTTCCCAGGGCTACCATAACAAAGTGCCACATCCTGGAGTGTTTAAAACAAAAGAAATCTGTTCTCACACAGTTCTGGAGATTAGAAGTCTGAAACACAGGTATTAGCAAGATTGGTTTCTTCTGAGGCCAACCTAGACTACATAAAGAGATCCTGTCTCAAAAAAACAGAAACAAACCAACAAAAATGTTTGGTTCCTTCTGTAGCTGTGAAGGAGACTCTGTTCCATGCCCTTCTCCTTGCCTAAGTGGTTGTGACAATCCTTGCATTCCTTGGCTTGTGGACCCATCCCTCCACCCTTTGGGCCATTGTCATGTGACATTCTCCCTGTGTATCCATGTGTCCAGACATCACTCTTCTTATCAGAGCACCAGTCACAGTGTGTCTGAGGCTGCCCTGAATCCAATGTGACCTCATTTTAATTTGATTATGTCTACAAAGACCTTGTTTCCAAATAAGTTCCTACCGGCTCCTGGTGGACGTGAGTCTTGGGGGCCCTGTTCACCTTCATGCAGCCTGCTCCGTCACATGATAAGACCTTAAGAACCTCACCAGTCCGTCTCTTCCGGACACCACTCCATGGCCTCATTTATTCTCACCATCCTGGCTCCCATATTCTTCAGCCTGTTTCCTGCTAGTTTATCTGCTAGACAATAGGAAATCAGTTTGTGCTGGTAATGTCAATGCTTCTATTTGCACAAATGCATTTTAAGCTATGACTCACAGAAGTCATTCTGACACCCAGCAAAAGCTAAAGGACCATGCTGCCAATGTAGAAATTCAGTTCTCTGCCCAGCAAAAGGCCACTCTTGGGTCCATCCTTAAGAATAAATTCATGATGAATGCAGTCTAAGAATTTGCTCTAATTGTACCATCCATTCATTCACCCATCTGTCCATCTGTCTTATTTATTGATTTATTTATTTATTTATTTATTTATTTATTTATTTATTTATTTATGACGGGGTCTCACTATGTAGCTCAGGCTGGCCTCGAATTTGCTACATAGCCCAGGCTGACCCCTGTCTTGAGACCCTTCTGCCTTGACTTCCCCAGTGCTGGGATTGCAGGTGTGTGCCGCCATGCTCTGCTTCTCCACTGAGCCTCCCCTGTACCCTTCCCTGTTTCTTGTGGTCACAGTGGATTGTAGTCAGTTATTCAAGTGCTTTCAGTGCTGTGTGAGCCCAGGGCCCTGAGAAAGCAGCCCCAGTTAGGGAGGAGGAGGCAGAGTCCAACTCTGAAAGAATTTTCAGGGTAGAGGCAAAGAGTTCCATGTTTTGGGTCAGTTTATTAACATGATGAATCTATTCACTCTCACCCAAGCTGGTCTGGGCACAGAGTTCAAAGTCATGAGTGTGTGAGGGAGAATTCATGGCCCTTTCCCCTGTCATTTCTGCATCATTCCCCAGAGAAGGGGGTATGGAGGCATTTGCTAATAAAAGTTGCCTGTTTTGTTTTTTTTTCTTTTTTTTCTTCCCCCTTTGGCATTCAGGCTCTGTTCTCTTAGCCATGCAGTGCACGGAGCCCAGCTGCTCAGTGCTCACCTGGCCTGACAGATGCCCCAGGCCATAAGCAGGAAGTACCTGCAGCTGGTGTGGAGCTGGTGTGGAGCTGGTGTGCACATCCCCAGTCAGCTCCAGCCTTACAGGCCCCTGGACAAGGACTAGTTTCAGTTCCCCAGAGTCATCTTTGGCCTGTGAGACACACAGAATTACACAGGAGAGAAGAGTGTTAGGACACCATGCCCTGGGCGTGACTGTATTTGTGTCACAATATTTTCAACAATGGTTTCCTCCTTGTCCGTATTCCCTGGAGATGCCCGAGTAACTGGCATGGAAGTTGGATCAACCCTTGTACATTATAGGACATTAAGATTCCCAGTTGCCCTCAGAGTATCCCTGAAAAACCTTGTAAAATTGTATGAAAATTTGATGAATACATTTTTTTTTCCTGGAGAATTTGCCTATAGCTTTTATCAAATATGTGTGTCACCAAAAAGTATCAACGAATAAAAGAACACTGTCCTTTTACTATGTCTACAAGATAAATCACATTCTCCTTTTGGCATTCTGCTACCTTCCCTCATGATGTTCACTTCTCACTGGGCATGGTGGCACATACCTGTAATCCCAGCACACCGGAGGCTGAGGCAGAAGGATCGTGGGAAGTTGGTGCCAGCCTCGTCCACATAGTGAGTTCAAGAGATAGCCTATCTCAAATAAAGCAAGACAAGTAATGTCACTTGTCATTTATAACTATTTTTTAAAAATGAACTACAGCTACTCAGGAGGCTGAGGCATGAGGATCACAAATTAGAGGCCAACTTAGGTAATTTATTGAAAATAAAAAAACTGGGTATGGTGGTGCATACCTTTAACCCCATCACGTGGGAGGCTGAGGTAGGAGGATGGCTATGAGTTCAAGACCAGCCTGAACTGCATAGTGGACACTGTCTCAAAACCCAAAAACCAACCAAACAAATGAAAAGATTAAAAAAAAAAAGATAAAAGGAAGTGAGCATGGATGTACTTTAGTGGTAGAGCACCCCTGGGTTCCATCATTATACTGGAAACAAAATAAAAAAATAAAAACTGTAGTAAACTTGCAAGTATTTGTCCATGGTTTTTGATTTCCTTTAGCTTTCATGAAGACCCTGGAAGGTCTCATTTTACAGAGGAGGAAACTGAGGGTCAGAGAGGCAGGGATACCGGTGAGGGGAATTAAAGAGGACTGAGATTTGGGTTTGAGTCTCTCTCAGATCATTCTTCTCCTGCTCCATTCAGGCTGAAACAGTTCGGAGTGCTTTCCCTCCACTTGTACCAAGAGCCCAGACAAGGGGTGCATATAGAAAAAATAAACTCACGCAACTGTCCCGGGGGAAAGAAGGGCTGTTTGATTTATGAACAGCTCTCCTTGGACCATCTGACTGGGGTGGGGTGGGGTAGGAGGTTTCTTCCTCAGAACCTGTGAAGGAGGAGGAGAAAGACTCTTGCATTCCGTCTAGCGGACCCCAGGACTGTCACCGACCGCAGCGGGTTCCCTCATTTTCAGCTGTGAAGGGTCACGGCTGGGAGGAGCTCCGCAGAGTTCAAAATACCCTCGCTGCGCCCTCACTGCAGCGTTGTCTCCGGGGGCAGTAAAATACCCCAGGACACATCTGGGTCCGGGGGGGTCACACTTCAGCCTGCCCCTGGCTCCCCCACCTGCCTTCTTCCCGACCTGGCCTGACATCACACCCGGGAGGACGGGCCAGGAGAGGTGCCAGCGGGGTTCTAGGAGCTCGCCCTCCTCAGGCCTTAGCTGTTCTGCCAGGCCAGCCCGCTAGGTCTTCTGGGTCCCCAGCGACTCCCCGGCAGGAATGGACTTGCCCCTGGGCGCCCGGGGCCACCCCTCCCACGTCCTCCTGCGGGCCCGGCCTCGCCCCTTCCCTTCCTGCCCGCCGGCCTGATTCCTGACAGAAGCGCGGAATCCGCTTAAGCAAGGTTTCCTGCTCGTTGCGCTGTTCGGTGACTCAACCCCGAGGGGGTTCCGTGCTCTTTCCCGGCCCCGGGCAGCCAACTGGGGTGGAAAACAAGCCTTGCTAATGGGGCCCAGCTGAGTACCCTGGGTTTGCTGGTGCAGTCCGGGGAGCCCACGGAGCCCATGCGAACTGGCCCTGGGGCTGTTGCCAACCACCCCAGCAGTGGAATTCTCCAGCTCATCTGCTCATTTCCTGTTTCCTCCCCGCAGAACCTTTGGCTGGGGATCACAGAAGGTTCACATGTCGCTCCGCTTTGCCCCGGGTCCCTGCTATGGACTGAATGTCTTTGTCCTCCCACTTTAAGGTCATACACCGAAGCCCTCATTTCCCACTAGGTGCTTGGGTTAGGAGCTGGGGACTTTTTCACCAGGTCTTGCGGGTACTGTCTGTGTGGGGTTCAGTGCCCGGTTTTGTTTTTGTTTCTGTGTTTTTCCTGTCCTGGGGATTAAACCAGAGCCTTCACACTGAGCTACATTCCTAGCCCTTTATTTTTTATTTTGAAGACAGTGTCTTGCTAAGTCACAAAATTACCCAGACTGGGCTCAGATTTTTGTGAGCCTCTTACCTCTGCCTCCCAGAGAGCTGGTGTGTCACAAGTGTGCGCCACCACACCCTGCTGAATTAGTGGCCCGATAAGAAGATGAGAGACGAAGTGAAAGAGAAAGGAGCGTGAGGTACTGGTCTGCAGACCAGGGCGCACCTCCTCGGCAGGACCCCATTGTGTCCTTGGACTTCCCACCTCCCGGACTGTGAGAAGTGGACGTCGTCTGTGCTCCAGGCTGTCGGGTCAGGAGCATTTTGTTGGAGTGGCCTGAGCAGACCTGGGCTCTAGTGAGGTTCAGGCAGCAGGAGGACGGCCTCTTGAGTTGCTGTTCTACCTCCACCCGAACACCGTCACCCACAGGTCCTCCCATGGAGTAGGAAATTGGTCGGAGTGTCTGGCTATGGAGAGGACAGACACTGGCGGGTTGGGGGTCCTTTACCTCCCACCCCAGTTTTCAAGGACAGCGACAGGTGCTGGCCTCCTGCGGTTAGGAGCCAGCAGATCTTGGATTCTAGCTTAGATTCTGCCACTGACCAGGTGACCAGGCCTTGGCAGCTCACTTTTTCTCTCTGGGCCACGGGCACTCACCTGGCGGCCACTCGTTCTATGCACTGATATCAGGTGTGCCAAGTGCCTGCTTTGTGCCAGCTCCTCCAGCACTGGGATGTGGCACTAAGCAGGACAGCAGTGGTTCCTGTCCTTGCGGAACTTGTACTTCTTGGCAAGGGGACAATAGGCAGGTAACTACTGACTGTGGAAAGTGCGCTGAGGGTGGTAAACAGAATGATGAAACAGGCAGTAACTTGGAGGGTAGGGTAGGGACGGACTGTATTTTATTTGTTGGTTTGACTTTTTTTTTTTTTTGCAGGCATCAGATTCATTTATTCCTCTTATACATCCTTATAAAGTTTGTTATCATACATACAGGTTAGCAGCTGAACTAACAGGCCAAAAAATATAAAACACATAAAACAATTATAGTAAGTCAAAGTATACTTTTAGATACGTTGTTCATGTTGGGTTACAGTAACTTTTCTTTCTCTTTCTTTTCCTATTACTTGTCTTTTATTTTGCACTTTATTTATATGTTAAATTACTCATATATGAGAAATGATGTGATATTTGAGTTTGTGCATCCATTTTCCTACAAATCACTTAAGTTTATCCTTCTTTGTGGCAGAGTAGTACTCCATTTTGCATAAATATCACATTTTTGAAATCCATTTATCTGTTGATGGACATATAGGCAAATTCCAAGATTTAGTGATTGTGAATTATGCTGCTGTAAACATGATATGCATACATCACGGTGGTATGATGTCTTTAACTCTTTGGGGAAGGTTCCTATAAGGGGGATAGCTGCATCAAATGAAGTTTCTATTTTAGTTTTTTGAGGACTGTCTGTACTGATTTCCATAATGGCTGTACTAGTTTATACTCCTTCCAACAATAAAGAATGGTTCCTTTCCCCCAACCACAGCCCTTCCAGCATTTGTTATTGGTTAATTTCTTGATGATAGTCATTCTTTCTGGAATGAGATAGAATCTCAGTGTTGTTTTAATTCACATTTCTCAAATGGCCAAGAATGTTGAACATTTTTTTCATGTATATATTCTTTATTCGCCATTTGTACTGCTTCTTCTGAGAAATGTCTGTTCATTTCAGATAACTTTTTTGTTTGTTTTGTTTTGTTTCTTGAGACAGGGTCAATGTAGTTCAGCCTAGCCTTGAACTCACTATGCAGCCCATGCTGGTCTCGAATTCATGGTAATCCTCCTGCCCAATGTACATTTTTTGATTGAGTTTTTAAATTTAAGATAATCTAATTTTTTTGAGTTCTTTATCTATTCAAGATATTAATCCTTTGTCTGAGGGGCAGCTGGTAAAATTTTTCCACATTGTCTCTTCACTCATGGTTTCTTTTGCTGTGTAGAAGTTTTTTTTAATTTGATGTGATCCCATTTGCTGATTCTTGGTATTATTTCTGGTGCAAACAGGGTTCAGTTCAGTCAGTCTTTGCCTATATCCTTGTCTTCAAATATTTTACCTATTTTGCATTCCATCAGATTAAGTGTTTCTTTTTTAATATTTAGGTCTGTGATTCATTTTGATTGTAGTTTAGTGCATGGTGAGAGATACAGGCTTAGGTTTAATTCTTGCGTATAGATAGCCAGCTTTTCCAGCACCATTTGTTAAAGAGGCTCTTTCTCCTCTAGCAAAAAGGATTTGGCCGTTTTGTCAAAGACAAGATAGCTGAATGTGCCTGGAGTTGTTTCTGCCTCCTTTATTCTTTTGAGCCACAAGTCTGATTTTGGGCCAATCACTGTTTTTATCACTGTAGCTTTGTAGTATAACCCGAAGTCCGGAATTATGGTGCTCCCAGTCCTGTACTCATTGTCCAAGATCGCTTTTGCTGTTCTAGGTCTTTTCTACTTCCATAGGAATCTTAGGGTTGCTTTCTCTAGTTCTGTGAGGAATGCTACTGGTACTTTAATTGAGATTGCATTAAATCTATATAACAGTTTTGGAAATATGGCCATCTTTAGTATACTGGTTCTGCCTATCCGGGAACAGAGGATATCTTTCAATTTCTTTTTTTCAGAGTAGTATATTTTCATTGTAGAGGTCTTTCACTTCCTTGGTTAGGTTAATTCCTAAGTATTTCTTTTTTCTTCTTGATGTTGTGAAAGGTGTTTGCCCCCCTACCTCCTCTCTCGGTTTGTTATTGGTGTACAGGAAAGCTATTGATTTTGTGTTGACTTGAGAGTGACTTTCAGGAGATGATATTTATTGAAAAACTTCCACCTGCATGCTGAGTAGGTGCCAGCCCTGCTAGTCATGGGAGAGCTTTCCAGGAAGAGTTAGGAACTAATAGAAATAAAAATGCTTTAGAAAGGATAATATAGTATAGCACAGAGATCATGCTTGAGAGGAGTGAAATGTGCTTCAGTCCTGGGCTTTGCCTCCATTCTCCGATCAGGCTGAGAGTGGGCTCAGCTCTCTGGTGTCTGGAAACTATTGAGGACCATTTAAGTCACATAGGAAGGCCACTGGCCGGGCTTCTAGGAGAAAGGTATGGAGGAAAGATGAGTGGACTGAAAGCTCTGTTCTCTTTAAGGACACAAGCATCTGGTCTATGCAGATCCTTGTCTCACAGCCTTGCATCCCCAAATGCTCAGGCATCATCATCATCCCTCTTTCAGTATTCAGCTGGCATTGTGGAGCACCTGCTGAGAGACTGGGAGCCTCCCCTCCTCCAAGCAGGCGGGAAGAAACACCCTGTCCTCCCATGAGCAAAGGCCGCTCCCCCCTTCCTGCTGACCTTGGGCCTGTGTGGGCTACAGCCCGCCTTGCTTGCTATCTTGCTCTCCGGCTGGATCCCTTTGGAGAGCTAGCGGGGCCATGAGAAGAACCACAACGGTTCATTCTGCAGCTTCTCTCTGAGGAGACATGTCATCTCGAGCAGTGTGCCATGGTCACACAGAACGCCTTCTGGGAATCCTAGTGGCAGAGTTTTCTCACAGGGCAGCTGAAGAGACCAGCCAGGTGGGGCAGTTTCAGATTCTCTCTGAGTACTGCACAGGGAGCCACAACCTTGGGTTTCCACTTGCTGAGCATGAGATCTTTTATATCTCTTAGTCGTGCACTTTCAACTCTTGACATTTTATAGCTGAGTGACTTTAGGGAGACAGTGATTTTTCTAATCTCAGCAGTTGTCAGAATTCTCTAAGAGCTTATCCAGTAATCCCAGCTATTTAGGAGACTGAGATGGGAGGATCACAAGTTCAAGGCCAGCCTGGACAATTTAGTAAGACTCTGTTTTAAGAAACAAAACAAAGCCAGGCGTGGTGGCTCATGCCTGTAATCCCAGCACTGGGGAGGCTGAGACAGGAGGATCATTTCGAGTTCAAGACCAGCCTGGGCCAAAAAGTGAGCTCAAGGCCAACCTGAACAGCATAGTGAGACCCTGTTTCAAAAAGACAAGGGCTGGGGATTTAGCTCAGTGGCCTAAGTGCTTGCATGGTAGGCGCAAGGTCATGAGTTCAATCCCCGGTGCCGCAAAAAAAAAAAAAAAAAAGAACACCACAAAAAACAAAACAAACCGTCTCCACCAAAACTAACAAACAAACAAAAAACAGACTGGAGATGCAGCTTGGTGTGAGACCCTAAATTCAACCCCCAGTACAGGATCCTCCCCCCAAAAAACCCCTGCAGATTCATCCACCTGCTCAGCCAGTAGTACATTAGGTAGAGATCAGGGATTTTTGTCTCTCCCACCTCCTCCACTGATGCCATTTGCACCTCTGGGGTTTTGGCATTGGTGCCTGCTGTCTGAAAGCTCTTTCTGTAGCTCTTTAAGAACATGGCTCATTCTCTTTCTTCTCATCTTACTTCAGATGCTACCTTCTCAGAGAAGCCCTTGCTGGCTTTATCTAAATGGCACCCCCTTATCTATTTTGCCACCACTGTAGCATTAATGATCATTTTATTTTATTTTATTTTATTTTATTTTATTTTATTTTATTTTTATTGTTTATTGTAAGTTCCTTGCCATTAAGGACTTTGTCATCCTTGGACACTATCCTAACCAGTGTTCAGCAAATGTTTGTAGAATGAATGAATGAATGTGTAAAAGAGTATTTCTCAAGATCAGAGGTTCTCACACTTTAGCACACAACGAAATCACCTGGAAGAGTTTAAAAAACAGGATTGCAGGAGAAGGGGATTAAAACAAAAGAATTAAGACACCCTAGGAGGAATGTGATCATTATGTACTAAACACATGCACACACACACACACAAACCAAACCAAAACAAAAAACAAAAACCCCAACAAACAAACAAACAAACCCCCAGGATTGTGCAATCTTCATTCCCAGAGCTTCTGACTAATTTTTGGGAGTAGGGGTGGGGGGACATTTTAGCAAGCTACAGCTGCTGCTGATTCTGCTGACCCAGAGATGGCACTTTGAGGGTCCCTGCATGAGGCTGAGCCCCAGCTATCCCCCATGTGCCATGTAATGATATTGTGGCTAGTGACAGATCACATACATGAGTCCTTGAAGCTGCAAGTCCTTACACACTGCCCAGTAGCTCATGATGTTATTTTGACATAACACCTAGTTGGGGAAACTGGTTGATATTTTCATCATCCTAGTGACCCTGCAGAGGTGGTGTTATGAACTAGGAAACAAGACACCAAGACATGAAGCAATCCTTTTGGGCTAGGAGCAGGGAAGACTGTGGCCGCCTGCAAGGACTCGCCACTGGGTCCAGCCCCACGTTTCACACTGAATGAACAAACCAGATCTGATAACCATGTGGGTCAGAGCTCTGGCCCCGGGGAGGAGACGCCCCTTGTGTAGCCCCTCATTGCAGAGAAATGCTTTGCCCCTGCCCCCAGCGTCCTACCAACTCTTAAAAAAAAGTATACTTTTGTTTTGTGTTTAAGATTTTTTCTATTTCCAAAGGCTTTCTCCTTCCTTCTCTCTTCTTCTTTTCTTCCCTCCCTTTCTCCCCAAGAAAAAGGAATGGACAGAAATCATTACCAAATTTGAGAGAGATAGCAATAGAGAATCGTGGGAATCAGCAATGGAGAATCTGCTTCACAGCGTAAGGAGAGAGCTGCCTTTTGCAGACACAGTGTGCGCCCTCAGAATGTAAGAACAAAGCGGGGTCTTGAGGATTATCTCTGAGGAGGCTGGAGGTTGATCTCTTGCACAGGACCCTCAATCACAGTCACAGCTCCACCTCTTTCCCAGGCTTGAAGGGAGCATTTGTCTGTTGCTTAGGTTGGGCTCTGTGGTGCTCCGTGCTGGGGTGTCCTGGGACTTTAAAGTGGAGCACTCTCTGGATTGTGCAGAGGACACGTGGCCGGCTTGGTACATGGAGAGCACAGGAGGGAAAACAGCAAGACAAGGGGAAGGGGAGGGGGAGACTGACGGGTCCCAGTGTGTTGCTGTTGGGGTCCCTAAACTATTGGCCAATTTTCCACCTAGTT
>RJWT010002298.1:0-41700 GCA_004365215.1 Cuniculus paca | reverse complement strand
AAAAAAAAAAAAAGTGTATATATTAATCTGTTGGTAAAGAAGTTCAGAAAAGAAGGGTAATTTTCATGAATGAGTGTTTAGAGTTGAATTAGAAAGTGCTAAGATCAAGGATAACAAAAATCATGTAATTATTTTTTGCTTTCACTATTCATTATGGCCCAAGATAGCATGAAAAAAATGAACAAATAGGCACAAAAATCTTAAATACTCCTTTTATATATTTCAGTCTGCTTAGAAAACCACTAAAGGGACAAAATAAACTGGCTTTAAATAACTCATCAAAAAGTAACAAGTATTTTACATTTTTCTGTCTAAAAATATGGTTTGTCTAATGAATTTTCAAATCTTTACCATTAACCTGCTGAGTGAAAAAATTAAGAATTTTTGAAGGAGGACTTGTGATATTCACTTAAAGACAACTCAATTAGAATTACTTTAAATTATCAAATATCATTGTCTTAAATTGACAACAGTTATCTTAGGAAAAGTTCTAATCAAAATGTAGTAGGTAAATAAGTCCTGATAGTATGATAATGTGTTCCTATTTTCTGTGGTTCCTAGGTCAGGAGTAATATACTATATTACTTTGCTTAAGTATATGCAAATTATTAGGCTATTTTAAGTAATAAAATATGTCTTGCTAAAGGAAAAATACTAAACTGCATCTTTTAGGGCAGTACTATCATTATCCTTATCCTCTTTTTTAATATTTTTAAAGATTTGAAATAATCTACTTTAAAAATTGAAAGTTCTGTGTTCCATTTTTAATTACAATATACAATTGAAGATGTACAAATCCAAAAGAATTTATAAAATCATTTAAGGTATTAAATTTTTGTTGGTTTTGTTTAGTGTCTTTCAGAATCTAATGATTTTAGACCTTGAAGTTTCACTTAAAGTTTAGAACTGGGTATGGTAATCAGAGCACTTTGAGAGGCTAACAGAAGAGGATAGCAAGTTCCAGCCCAGCCTGGACAGCTTGACATCTTAGCAACTTAGCAAGACCCTGTCTTAAAATAAACATATGAAAGGCTGGGAATGTAGCTCAGTGTGAAGGTCCTGGGTTCAATCCCCAGGTCTACAAAATTATATAAAATAAATAAATGAATGAATAAATTAATTAGTAAATTAGTAAATAGGTAAAGTTTAGATAATTTTGTTTCTTTATAACATTTTATAATCAGTTGGAATACTATCTCAATTACATTAGCCTAGTGGGAGAAAAAAATATCATTGCACATAGTCTAGCAGTGTGTTGAAGTTTGAAGAAAAGTGGGAGTATTTGTAGAGTCATAAAATTTTAGAACTAGAAGGGCTCTTAGGGAGGTCACTTTTGTTTAATATGGATAAATTTGAGGCCCACAGAGATTAAGTAACTTGACCCAGGTCATAACACACAGCAGAATGACAGAGCTAGAATCAATTCTGCTCTCTAGAGGTCAGCCAGCTAAGGTTAAAGTTAGCTTTATCTACTGTCAACTTCATATATTTTTGAAAGTTACATTGATGGTATCTTTAATAGAAACTTATCCTTCTAAATAGTATTTGTTGAAACTAGGAAAATGCTGAATAGGGGCTGGGGATTTAGCTCAGTGGCTCAAGTGCTTGCCTGGTAAGCGCAAGGTCGTGAGTTCAATCCCTGGTACCAAAAATAAAAATAAAAAAAAAAAGAAAATGCTGAGTGGTTCATTACTGGAGTCGTATATCAGTGCAGTATAAATTTATGTAAAAGTGTGGCTCTAAAAGCAAATTAATTATTCATTCCCTAAATTGAAACATTATAAAAATATAATGATTTTCATACTAGATTTAATGTATTTCTGATCCTAGCCAAGTATTCTGTTACCATCAAAATCTTTGTTGAGCAGTGCCTTGACATCAACTATAAAGAGCATCAGTATCATTTTCTGTTAGTTAAGGCATTTTCTATTAGTAGACGTTTATGTCTCCATCATTCACAAATTTTATTTACCTATGCTGCACTTTGATGGATTATTAACTCAAATATGAAGCACTGCTTCTTTTATCTCAACCTTTATTCAACTTTTTAAAAATGATACTAGTTCTAGAATGTTATTTATATTAAATAAGGAAATACATTTCTGGGAAAAAATTGTAACCTTGTGATTAAGTTAAACTTAACACTGTTTCTTATTTTATTTTCATTTTCTGTCAGCCATTTCTTCTGCTTATTTCTAAACTAGTGCTTTTGATAATGCTTAATCTTTATAAATGAAAAGTAAATGTCAGTTCTCATTCTAACAGAGAAAGTTATTGTTCTTTACATTGGGCTGGGCAAGAAATTTAACTTGTATATTTTTATAGTTTATTTCGCATGTTCCAATATTACTTTACTTTTTGTACTAGGTCATGCCTGCATTTAGCAGTTAGGTACTTAACAGGGTGGGTGATACTTGAATGTTATGAATAGATTTTTTTGAATATTTTGCCATATACATTTGTTATTGCATAATATTTTGATAATTGACATCAAAATAAGTATTAAACATTCATAAAGAATGGCAAGGAAAATTACAGTGTCTTACTAAAATTTACAAAGATATTTTTCTTTGAGCTTCTGTGCACAAAATCAAGGCAATCCAGGTGTATGTGTATGGATATGCTTGTGTGTGAGTGCATGTGTGTAAATAGATGAAGGAAAGATAAAGTACTATAAGATTAAGTGGGAAAATGGACATTAAAATAGTCTGTTATCTAAAAGTGTGTGTAGACAAGATAAAACATACCTTTTAAAGTCCAAGTAAGTGGCTGGATTTACACCTAAGATTTTGTCACTTCTAGGCATACTGATACTACTCCTTGCCCTTCCAAGGCAATAAATGTTGCCTTGATGTATGACTTGTTGTGTGCATGTGAACAGGAGCATGCTCTGTCAAAGAGATTTAACCTTCTAAATTATTACTAGACTTATTTATCCTTTCATACACATATATAATGACTATTTGCTACTGCAAAAGAAAAATATTGGACTTTTAAAAATGTATATAGTGCTCGCTTGGGCAGCACATGTAATAAAAAATGTATATAATTTTAACATATGAAATTTTCTTGCCTTTAACCTTGTAATTGAGCTGTCCATTGCATATTTTTAACTGACAGTGTTTGGTGAGACCAGCTCACTAATTCTTAATTGTGTATCTTGATAATAAAATGGGTATTTATTTCAATAGTATTAATTTAGGTGGGCATTTGTTAAATTGGACAAGATAACTGATAGATCCTGTTAACAGTTTTATGTTTAGAGGTTAATGTGTTTTTCTTTAATTTGTTTTACTGAATTATATTATTATTTTGAAGGTAGATCATGATGGTAAGATTAGGTAAGGAAAATTGTACTTTTTATTTAATTTCAAACTTAAAGTACATGACAAGGTACAAATTTAAAAATCAGTTGCTCAGGATTGCGTATGTATGTAGAGTTGCTGATAAACGAGGTTCATGGCCATAATTGTACTCTGTTGTAAAGCTTATTTGAAAACTTACTTAGCCCCACATTGTACTTCTCATTATCTTACAGATAAATAGATTTAATTAAAAATATAGATGAATGATTAAGCAGTATTTGAGAAGAAAGCCATGTTTATTCAGAAATTATTGATCTATAGAAGTACATTTTTTATACCATATATACTATAACATTTGCTCTGAGTAGTTTATAATGTTAGGAAGCATATTGAAAGTTCTTCACTCAGCCCTTACACTTTCCCTTTCTCATTCTTCCTGCCTCTTGATCTCTTGGTTTTTATAATCTTCCTCCTTATTTTGTAGACACTGCTCTCCTGTTCACTACTTCTTCTCTGTCTTTACGTCTCATCACTGGGCCTCTCTCAGTGTCTGTTTTCCCAACCTTCATCCCAAATTCCAGCTGTATATCTACAACCAGTTGGTCAGGTAACTTTGCACCTTTTTCAGTGCACTCTTTGATAGAGCATGCTCTGTTCTTTTATGTTTTGTTTGCTTTTTTCTACTTTTTTTTTTTTTTTACCAGTGTGGAGGCCTTTTGTCAAATATGCAGATTTTACTATTAATTCGATATGATGATTATTCAAGAAGTGAAATGACAATTCTTGTGCTCTTGATTGATTTTTGGATATGTGAATGCATTTTTGTTGGTTATTTACTGCTATAGATCTAATACCAATAATATAAGCAGCCCATATTTGATTTAGACATACCATCTGCATTTGAAGAGTTTATTTGTAGCCTCTGATGTAATCAGATTAGTAATTTCTCTTAATCTTTTGCACCTAAGATATGATTGGCTATTTAATTTCAGAGATTGGGTTAAATCTAGAAATTTTAGACATTTAATGCATACTTTCACTCAAATTTTAAGACATTTGACTGGTGCTGTATTCTCTATATGGAAAAATGATTTATTACCTAACATTCTATCTCTTAGGTAATAGGAGCCAAACTGACTAGAACTCTAGCAAAGCCAGACAAAATTTGAAAAGGGATATAAACATGTTTTTGTTTGCTTGCTTGTTTTGAAGCTTTGGAGTTTGTTTTTTGCTGTTGTTTTTGGTCTTCGTTGTTTTCAATTTTGTGTATCTTCTGGTCTGAGCTTTCAGAATAAATTTCTTACATGTTTGGTTACAAAAAAAGAACCACTTATAAAAATGAATATGTGTTCACATTTTTAGTCATGATTGTCCACATATCCTTGAGTTTTTTACATTTCCCACTATTTTTTCTGTGCTAATCTTATGAAACATTATAAGTGAAACATAAATTCTCTCATTTTTCTGAATAAGTCAACTCATCAAATTTTGTTATTTCATACTTTTTTAGAGAGGAATAGCGTGAATGTTCCGCTTTTGCACAACTTGTTAAGGTCCTGAGAGATAGAGCTTTCAAAGGGATCTCTGCCTATAGATTTCTTCTATAACTGGTCTTTATGGTGTGATCACAGGTTTCTGACAAAGCGAGAACAAAAATTAATGCAACGACGACAACATGCAGAAGAGCTCCTGGAGTGGAAGCGACGTTTGGATGCAGAAGAAGCTGAAATTTGTCAAATGGAAAAGCAAGCTTTGGCTGCTTGGGACAAAGAATTAATGAAATCCAAAACTCCTAAGAAAGAATTGGAAGACCAGAGAATGGAGCAGAAAGGTAATAAATACTAACTGTTCATATTATAAACTAAGGCCTAACATATTTGAAAGACATATCATTTCTTTTTAAAATGCTAATGATTAATGATGAAGAAGGCAATACAACTATACATGCTGCAAAACTCAGAAAGATAAGAAAGTATGATGAATAACTTTGTCAGTATAAACTTGAAAACTTGGAAGAAATGGATAAATTCTTTTAGAAACTACTACTTACCAAAGTTTTGTCAATTGGAAAATGAGACCCTTCTTACTCTTTTGGCCATTAAAGAAATTGCACCCCAGTAGCTAAGATCTTTTTACAAAGATCTCTTCTGGCTTTAACAGTCTATCAGATATACAAGGGAAAAAACCCAGGCATGTAGTTTTTTTTCTTTTGTTTTGCTGAGTATAGAACTCAAGACCTCATGCATGCTAAGTAGACTCAACCACTAAGCTGCACTTCAACAAATATGTCTATTTTAAATCAATATGTACTAATATATAATCAATGTTTAGATTTTAGTGTAACAAATCATGAGAAGTTTATTGATGCGGTTGCAGGATCCACATTATAGTTAACATTTAAGAAACTACCACTTACCAAGTTTTGATATACCTCACAAAGAATATACATAATTATCTATTAAGACTCTTAGAAAGCTCCCTTTTCTGACTATGTATCTGTGTGAGGATGGATTTTTCTGCATATGCTTCAGCTAAAACATATTGCTGCTGATTGAATACAAAAGCAGATACAAGCATTGTTGTCTTTTGTTATGATAGACATTAACAGTATTTATTAATAAAGTGGAAAACCATTCCTCTTGTGTAACTAAACTTTTATGGAAAAATATATTTTAAATTTTTTAAATGCTATCTATACTAACATTTAATAGGTTTCCTAGTGCTTTTTTGAATAAATTATTATTTGAAACATTTTTTAGTTTTAATTTCTAGTATGGTAAATACTGATGCATATAACCATAACAACATAAACTAAAACTCTTTGGAGTCCTCAAATTTTTTAAATTATGAAGGAATCCTGAGGCAAATGTTATGAGAACTGTTACTCTAGAGCAGTGGTGGTGAACCTGTGGCATCTGTGCCACAGCGGGCCATGTATATCATTGAAAATTATAAAAAGTTTACCATCACTGCTTTAGAGCATACCATATTGGTACATGCATGTTGTACATTTTGCAAAGTTTTTACTTTTTTCACTTTTAGTAAATATGATATACAGTCATGCATCAGTTAACAATGAGGATATGTTCTAAGAAATGTGTTTAGACAATTTCCTCATTGTGTAGTCATCATGGAATGTGTATTCATAAACCTAGGTACACAGACCTAGATATTATAATTCAAACATTTGACATGGTCTCTTGATTATATCAAGGATAAATGCAAGTTATATGAAGCTGCTGCAGGCGTAATATAGCGTATTGTTTTATGGCATTTTTTTAATAAACAGAAGGCGTATGACAATAGAAAGTGTGGTATAGGGTAAATGCATAAACCACTAAGTTCATCCTTGATGATCTTTATTAAGTATTGTATACAGTACTTAATTGTATGTTCTATACTCCTGTATAATGTAACTAGCAGCACCATGGGTTCATCTCCATCAACATTACCACAAACACATGAATAATGAGTTACACTATGACTTTACAACAGCTGTGACATCATTAGGTAATCTGTGAGATTATTGTTATATATGTGATCTGAATAAGTCTTTGACTGAAATAATACTATGCACTGCATGTCTATATTTTAAAAATAATGATATATTTTTAAAAATAATGATAAAAATTTGCCAATAGTTACTCGTATTTCTTTAAAAGCATCTAAATATTGCTAGTCTCCTGTTCACATAATAACTGTCTTCAAAAGTCAGGAATGCAATTAGCTACCACCTCAAAGTCATAGGATAGTTATTACTTTAAAAAAGGAAGATGATAAAAAGTGTTGGCAAGGATGTGAAGAACTTAAAATCTTTGTGCACAGCAGGTTACAGTTTCTCTATAAAGAGTTAAAAAATAAACCCTAAAAATAGAATTGTCATGAATCCCAGCAGTTCCATTTCTGGAAATATACTCAAAAGATTTGAAACAGGATCTCAAAGAAATATTTGTACAACCATCTTTATAGCAGCTTTATTATAATAGCCAAAAGATGAAAGCTACCCAAGTGTGCACTGATATTCAGGTATGGCAGATGCATATGATGGAATATTATTCAACCATAGAAAAGAAGGAGAAATTCTGACAGTGTTACAACATGAATGAATCTTGAGGACGTTATATTAAGTGAAATAAGCTAGTTAGGTACCTACAGTAGTCAGCTCTCTAGATAGACAGTAGAAGGATGGTGGCCAGGGGCTGGGGATCCGGAGGGTGTAGAGTTATTACAGAGTTTCAGTTCGGGATGAGGATAAAATTCTGGAGATGACAGTGTGATGGTTGCACACAGAATGAATGTATTTAATGCTCCTGAACTATATGCTTTAAAATGATTATGGTAGTAAGTTTTTTGAGTATTTTACCATGATTTAAAAAAAATAATTTTAAAACCTGGTATGGTGGTGCATGCCTGTCATCTCAGTACTCAAGAGACTGAAACAAGATTGATCTACCAGTTTGAGGCCAGCTTAGGCTACAAAGTAAGTTCAAGCGCAGCCTGAACTACATAGCAAGGCCCTGTCTCAAAAAAAAATTTTGTTTTAAAAGAAAAAGAATCTCAAAGAATAGAGGGAAAGGTCTATAAAGGCACATACTACTCTAAAGCAGTGTTGGCCACCACTGGTTTACCTTTGAGAGATAATCGAAGTTGCACAGGTGAAAGTGGTTGGGGATGAGTATGTGAAAGAGTCACTTATATCCTTTCATGCTATCTGAAGTTGTTATTTTTAACCTCCATTCTTCTATAGTACTTTTTAAAAAAAATTTTTTGTTGTTGTTGTTTTTGTTTGTTTTTTTTGAGACAGAGTCTTGCCGTATAGTTCAGGCTGTTCTTAAACACACTGTGTAGCCCAGGCTGGCCATGAACTCAGCGGCAGTCCTCCTGCCTCAACCTCCACAGTGCTGGGTTTCCAGGAATGCACCACTGTGCCTGGCTACTACTTTTAAAATTTTTAATCAGGAAAAAAGACAAAAAAAAAATTCATGTATATAAACCTCTGCTTGGAGGAGATAGTAGTTCAGGTGACTTTCATTTTCTCCTTTATAGTTTTTTATATTGTTTGAATTTTTTAAAATGTGTATGTGTAGCTGCTCTCAAACAAAAATGAAATACCCATTTTCAGAGTTATAAGTAGAAATATAAAGGAATGCATTCTCTTCTACCTAAAATTTAAGACATTTTCTAAACCATTTTTAATTTTAGCCATATACTACCTTTGCATAGATGAGTTATTCTTGATGTTTAGAATTCATTTATTCAACTATTCTGATTATCCTATAATATATGACATTTAGAAGTTAATTTTTAGGGCTGAGGATATAACTCAACGATAGAGCCCTTGCCTAACATACTCAAGGCCCTGACTTTGACCCCTATTACTGCCCCAAAAAGGGGAGGTAGCTTTTAGATGAAATGTTTTTAAATATCCTGTCATCCTGTTTCTTAAAATATCATTCAGGGTACAGATTGTTTTGGTTACTTTTCTCTCCTTGCTGAGACAAATACCTGACATCCAAAATTACGAAGAAAAGGTTTATTTAGCTTACAGTTTTTGGAGATTTCAGTCCATAATCAGTTGGCTCCAAGGCAGGGTGGCATGGCACTGGGGCAACACTTCAAGGCAGCAGCCAGAGCAAAAAGAGCAAAGTACAAGCCTCTTCTGTACCCTTAAATTGTACCTAGGCCACCCCCCCCCCCACCAAAACCTTCAGGGTGGGTGTAACACTAATAAAATGTCCTTGCCTTCCTTTGCACAGGATGAGGATATTTACAAAGTAAGAACCCTGGCTCCCTACTGAGTCTCTCAGTTAAACTTCTAAACTTTTCAAGTTGACACAATGTATTAACCATAAGAAGATACTTATTATTTTAACTAAACTTATTTTATAGATATACAGAGTCCACCAAAAAATGTATACACACTTCAGGAAAAGAAAAACATGCATAAATATTTTTATATTTATTGAGACACCATGAGGTTAATGTAAGTTACCTTTGGCCTCTATAATTGCAAGAAGTGCTCAAAGTGGTGGCTATTACCTTCCAGACATTAATATTTAATATGATGAACTGCTTCTTGCATAAACTTGGTAATTGAGATTGCTACACGTGCAAGGGCCAGCAGTGTAGTGGGTTTTCTGCAATATGCTACATCCTCCAGGGTCCCCCATGAAAGTAACAGCATCTGTTAAAAAAAAAAATCATACTATTTTTCCTTTCCTGAAGTGTGTGTACATTTTTTGGGCACTGTATTTTCAGGTCCAGCAGAATATTACAGATATTCTGTAAAATGTTTCAGTGATAGTAACAGTACTTACAGAAAGTGTCTTATAACCTAATCCTTTTGAGGCATTATAAGTGTAGAGGCAAAGGAACAAAACAATGTGTATTTTAAGATTATGCAAGTATAAATCAAAACTTTTCTGTCTAGTGTCAAACATATTTTTGTTTTTCTAGAAGTAACAGAATCCACAATAGACAGGAAATTCTGGAGATGAGACGATGCTACTAATTCTAAAAGTGCTAATAAAATACATAGAATACCCCATCAATGCTTGTACCTCTGGCTCCTTCATTTGTAGTGCTGTGTGCATCCTACTGTATAAATACACCATGATTTAGTCAACCTACTGTCACTAGATAATTGGGGTTTCTTCCAGTTTTTGACTATTATACCAATGCTGCCAATAAGCATGCAGAAATTCTGCTTTATATCAGCAAGATTTCTATAGGATGTATACTTAGGAATTGGTTTGGTAGGTCATATAATATGATATGTTCTGATCTTTTTCAAGTAATACAAAATTATTTTCCAAAATGGTTGGACACTTTCCATTGCCAAAGGAATATAAGAGAGTCGTAATTGTTCTGTATTGTCATGGTCAAGATTGTCAATCACTGTCCTTGCTGATTATGTGATAGATAACTTCTCTCATTGGTGTCAGCCAAAGTTCTTAATTAAACATACTCTGTAGTAGATGTTGTGACAAAATAAAGAAATTATATCTAGATGCAGCTAGTGATTTTGTACTAAATACAAATTAAAGTGTAAGAGTTTAATTCCTCCACTGAAAATTTTTGTTTTTGTGTATTTTTTCTTGTTTTTACTCTCTCTTTCTAGAGATAATAAGTGAAGAGGAATCTCCTTTACCTTCCTACTCTCATCTGAATAGTGAAAGCTCAATTCCAGAAGAACTAGGCAGCCCCGCTGGTATATATGTAACACCTGAGTCTGTAGTGCAGGAGCAGCATGGGAGTCCAGATCACAGTATACTTACTGAAGAAATGGTTTATTCACAGGAACTAGAATCTTCTACCTCTCCAAGTAAACATGTAAGTTAATGTTTATATCTTAAAGCTTCCTTAGTAAGAGCTTGTCTGAGAGGTATATTTACCAGTTATTTTAACAGTTATATTATTCCTTTTAGTGACAGCATTAGCTACCACCCATATTTGTAACATACAGTGTCTAACATTTGAATAGAAATAAAGTTGTTAACTCAGATTTATAAATACATGAAATACAGTTTTAGTGGCAGTTACAAAATTATGTGCTTTCAAGCCTATTGACTATATATGAGCTTTTAAAGTCTTTAGTAAAGATAATTGGTGGGAACAGCATAAGTCCTTTCTGAAATCTTATGTTTTGTCCTAAAAACTATGACATCTTAACCTATAGCAGAGTTCCTGTATTATAGTTTAATGACTGCTTGTTCACTCATAGTCAGAATGAAAATAGTAATGTTACCGCTTTAAAGCAAATCCGAAATATTTAAGTTAGAATGGTGCTCATTATTAGAGTAAGATCTTCTACACTGTCTTTAACTCAGTCTATACCTTATAGATTAAAAAAAAAAACTTGGCAATGAAAACTCACTATAGAAATTTACTTTTTAAACTTGATTTTATAAAATGTATCCAGAAATTAGCATAGCAACATTAAATACTTAGTGAATACAGTTTTTAGAAAATGGAATATCTTTTTTGAGAGTTTCCATTTTTAACATGGATATAAAGAATTAACTGCCCTTATTGAAAAATCAGTTGTCATATGCGTTATATACTACCTGACGAATCTGGAGAAAAATCATTTTTTGTTCAATGAAGAACTGATTCCATATAGTGCTGAGTATACTTATGTTTGTATTTGAAAACTGTTTTTAGAAGATAAAAGGCTTCCAATTAAGTTGTCATGCTGGTGATTTTTAAATATTGTTATATGGTAATAATAGGCTTGTTGTATAAATAATCTCCTTGTAGCATAATTTCTACCTTCTAGGAATGTATAACCAACTGTGCGTTTTGTCACCATCTTACTAGTTTCTAAGTTTCTGTAAATCTGTTACATTCTACCTAGTATCATATTTATAATACCCAGAAACTAAATGAATGCTAAAAAATAGGTTTTTTTCTTACAAGAAAATCAAAATTAGTGGTGTCTCAAAGTGGTTTTATAATAAAAGCTAGTATTTATTAAGTAGTTACTTACTCAATGCCAGGTAGTGTACTAAATGCCTTACACAGATTCTGATCTAACCCTCACAACTTAGTAGATAGCTGTAATTCCTGCTTTAAAGAAATTTGCCAAAAGTCACAGGGAGAGAAAGTGATGGTATCAGGGAATCAAATCAGGCATTCTACCTCTTGATGTCAGGGTAGAAATTAATTTTTCATAATAATCTTGTAGACAGTCTTATAGAAACTTTTTAAACTTGATTTTATAAAATATATCCAGAAATTAGCATAGCAACATTAAATACTTAGTGAACAGAGTTTTTTAAATATGGAATATCTTTTTTGAGAGTTTTCATTTTTAACATGAATATAAAGAATTAACTGCATATCCCTTGTTGAAAAATCAGTCAGTCATGTGTGTTACTCCCTCTGTTTACTCCCTCTTCTCTTCCATAAAAGTAGTAAAGATTTAGTATTTGTAAATTAAAATAATTAGGAGGGTGAATAACACTGACACAGTAACCACTTTTAAATGTATTGTATTTTTTTATTTATTTAAATTTTTTGGGTTTTTGGGGGGGGGGGGTTCTTTTTTGGTCTTTTTGAGACAGGGTCTTGCTATACAGTTCAGGCTGGCCTTGAGTTCACTTTGTAACCCAGGCTGGTCTTGAGCTCAAAACAATACTCCCTAGCCTCCTGAGTGCTGGGATTACAGGCGTGCGCCACCACGCCCAATTGTTATATATTTTTAAAAAGTATACTTTACAACTTCTTTTTTTGCCTTTAAGAAAAAATGGAGGTCTTATCCTATAGCATTTGTAAAAACTTTTCAGTTTTTGTCATAGTTACTTAAAATACCTTGTAAATAATATCTTTAATTGACTAGGAACTCAGATATTAAATAGAATTTCACAATTATGTCACAGAACAATTCTCATTTTGTTTTCTGTTTAGTCACCTCCCAAAAGTTGTGCATCTGTGTCAAAGCAGGAGTCAAGCAAAGGAAGTCATAGGACTGGAGGACAATGTCATCTCCCTCTGAAGTCCCATCACCATTGTTATAGTTGGTCTGATGAGTCATTATCTATGACACAATCAGGTAAGGCTAATAATGACTTTTTCTTAGTACAATATTTGAATTGTTCTTTATTAAGCTTTGTCTAACCATAAGTAGTTTTATCCTTTGTTGCATTTGTAAATGCTTTGTACTTGCCAAGTTTAAATCACATATTTCTTTGTCAGTAACTGCATTCCTAATTTCAGAAAACTTGATAAACTGTTTTATTCTCATGAATTAGTGGACATTTGTTGCATAGCATTCTGTACTTCAAGATGTCATACCAGACAGCAAAAATTATAACAACACTTTGCCCAGCAGATTTCCATTACTAAACTCCTATAGAGCAGGGTCTGTATGTTCTAAACAATTATAGCACCAGGACCTAGCGGACACTTTGGATTGCACATGGTAGGTATGTATTAAATATTTCTTGAATGAATTAATGATAACCATGAAGAGAAATAAAAGTTGGTTGTACAGGCAGGCAAAAATCTCAAAGGAGAAAAAGTAGAGAAGTAACGGACTATAATGGTGATGGGGCACATCCTCTATTTTCCCACAGCCTCTTCCCTACCACAAATCACTTTAGATTATGGAAGAATGAACAGCCTCTATTCTAAAAGCCTTCAAGAAACTTGTTGACCTTGTGAAGCATATCTACAGAGACATTGCTTGATTTATGTAGAATTACACAGAAGATTAATACTACATTGAATATTGCCACATTGATTGCCATATTGAGTATTTTACCTTCCGAGTTTATGTTTAGTTTTCTTTAGAGTAGACATTTAGTAAAGAAAAATGAAAACTAGTTTTTTTTGGTGTGAGGTGATCTGTGATCATGAATTATGCCCATTTATTTTCTATGTTTCAGATTATAGTCATAAAATTTTCTCTCACCTGATCTCTTTTATTCTTGGAGTAATTGTGTATCTCAAAGGGTAGATATACCATAATTATTTTACCATAAATATTTTTTTAGATTTTCTCAAATTTTTCACAATTACAAATGCTATAATGAACATATGTATATAATATTTTACAATTTGTTGAATATTCAGATTCTTAAAAATAGAATTACTGGGTCAAATTAGTTGAGTATTTTCTTTCATTTATCTCTGGAAGTTATTTATATTTTTGTATACTTTTATGTACTCTGAAAAGTTATTGCTGGTGGAGTAATATGTTGGTAGACAAAAACTTGATGGATACTTGGAAACATAGGTTACTGTCTTGGGTCTGTTACTTGTGACTTTCTTTACATTTCTTCCTCATATTGAATTATCTTTTAAAATCCAAAACAGTCCAGCACTCAGGCAGCTGAGGCAGAAGGATTGTTGTGAGTTCGAGGGTAGCCTAGACTACATAGTGAGTCCAGGCCAGCCTGAATTACATAGTGAGACTCTGTCTCCAAAAGAAAAAAAAAATCTAAAGCAGTGTAATAATGTCTTACCACATCCTTATATGAGTTACACACCAAGGATTAATGATAATATTTTAAGATATTGTTTTATTGATAAAACTTTTTCAAGTAAGAATAATTTTAGAAAAATAGCTGTAAGATTTCTAAACTATACATGCAGTCTGTCTGTTCACAATGATGTCCTCATAAATAGTATTTATAGAAGTGGTAGGGTTATGATTCCTGTACTACACCAATGCAGTTTATCAAGCAAGCTAGCATAATCAACATAAGAGAAATAATCAAAACTGTAACCAAATTATTCTAATTGTTATAGTCTTGACATGTTTCAACAAGCTACATTTTTTTTTGTTATTTCTCATCTCTCATACATCCTCAAAAAATCCTGTAGAAGAGAATTTTATAACAGCAATATATTATGGCGAATTTCTTGGGTAAAAAAATTCTAGAGATTCTTTTATATGTTCTTGATATTACACAGTAAAATACTAAAGTTAGGCAAATTTATAATATATTTCTGTTTACTTTTGCAGGCTTTGTTTGTTTTTTGAGACAAGGTCTCACTATGTAGTATAGGCTGGCCTTAAAGTTCCTTATATAGCCCAGGGTGGCCTCAACTCACAGCAGTCCTCCTTCCTCAGCCACCAGAGTGCTGAGATCACAGGTGTGTGTCACCATGCCTGGTTAGGCTTTTTATTTGGTTTCTAACTGCCTTTGGCTTGCTTTTAGATCTCCTAGTACATAAAGAGTATAAACACTTCCCAATCCTTGGGAACTCCCAAGTTTTTCAAAACCTTAGATGTTAAAGGTATTTTTATTAGAGCCTGGTTGATGGCACACACCTGTAATCCTAGCACTTGGGAAACTGATGCAGAAAGAGTGCTGCAAATTCAAGGCAATTTTGTGCTACATAGTGAGTTCAAAGCCAGCCTAAAGTACACATTGAGACCCTGTCTCAAAAAAAAAAGATTTTTTAAAATTAGAAAATCACAGCTGTACAGTAAGTACCTGACTTACAAACATTTGAACATTTACTCAAGTTGTGAACTTTCACAGGTGTATTATATGAGATTCTCAGGTGTACTGTATAAGACTTACTTTGTCAATGAATTTGACTTAAGAATGTTCTGGAATGGAACTCATTCATAAGTTGGGGACTTACTCCATCTACAGGTTTTTTTGTGTGTGTTTTTGTTTGTTTGTTTGTTTTTGTTTTTTGCAGCACCAGGGATCTAATTCACGACCTCGTGCTTGCCAGGCAGGTGCTTAGGCCACTGAGCTAAATCCCCAGCCCTTGTCTTTTTGAGACAGGGTCTCACTATGCCGTTCAGACTGGCCTTGAGCTCACTTTGTAGCCCAGGGTGGTTTTGAACTCACAAGGATCCTACTGCCTCAGCCTCCCAAGTTCTGGTATTACAGGCGTGTGCCACCAGGCCTGGCTTCCATCTACAATTTTTAAAATACATCGAAACAGTTACTTGGGGGGTCAAAATTGAAACTAAGTTAAGGGAGTGTAGTGGTCTATAACATGTAACGTGGTGTCTAAAGTTTTGAAAGCACATAAATCTTAATTGGGCTAAAAAATGCAATTTAGAAGATCTAAAGTTATGAATTTATACTTCATCTTACAAAGATGATTTTTAGCACAAGGTTTGGCGAATTTGATTTTTATATTTTATATAAAAGTGAGATCACACAGTAAGATACAATACCTGTGGCCCATAACTTAAAGGAGAAGGCTTCAGTCCATGATCTGCCAGCTCCAGAGAAACCACCATGGCAGATGGGCATGGCAGAGAAAAAACTGCTTTCATGGCAGCCAGGGAGATATACCCATCTAGGCAACAACCTTAGTTTCAACCAGGCCCCACTCCTCTAATCTACCAATGAATATCGTGTCCCCATGATCTAATCACCTCCCCTAACCCCCATCTATAATTGCATGAGGTTTTGGGGGGACATCTAGGTATAAACCATAATATGTGATATTTGTCCTTTTTTTGCCTGGCTTATTTCACTTGATGTAATATCTTCCAGGTTTATTCATATTGTTACAAAGACAGAATTTTCTTCTTGGGAGGTGGTGCTCAATAATGTTCTATTGTGTATACTGTATATATGTCATTTTAGGTTGATTCCTTATCTTTTTATTTTTTATTTTTTGAGCTTTTATAATATTCCGGGTACTGTGCCTCACATTTCATATACCTTATCTTCACACCAGCTCTAGCTATTGGTCAGCATCAAACATCTAAGTAATAGATCCAAACTTAAAAAACGGTCTTTGCCACTACTTCGTTATGAGCATTGATCAATAAATTGTGAGCTTTGTCCATGCTAAGGACTCAATATAATGCCAGTACTGACTGAAAGCATGTAAAACTTTCCTAGTGTACCTTAAGTCTATGTTACAGAAGTGACAGGAACTAAGATCATTATTTCAGGCATTTGGATCACATTATTTTAAAAAGACTGTATTCTGTTTTCATTTATATTAATTCCTTAACTGGTTCTTAGGCAATTTAAGCTGAAGTACCTATAAGAACCTGATTTTATGATGTAATGTTGTATAGCATATCTGAGTCTTCAGATTTGTAATAGTATTTCGGTTGTTAGGCTATTAAATGTCTCACTCAACATTACTGTGTATAAACGACACCATTTTGTGCCTCCAGGAGGTGGTATAAGGACCACCTCATTTGTGTGCTGTATAATTTCCATGTGTAGTTAGTGAAATAAGCAGTGTCTTTAAATGATACCTGTTTGTTTTCATAGCATGTGTATGATACATAATAGTAACATGCCTTTTTGTGATGTTGCCATGACTGGACATCTCATGTATGTATATGAACTACTGGGGAGAAAACAAGATTTAACCAACTTCATTTCAGGAAATTTAAATATCTTAGAACTTTAAAAAAGGTACAGCTGGGCATGGTGGCGCACACCTGTAATCCTAACACTCTTAGAGGCTGAGGCAGGAGGATTGAAAGTTCAAGCCTGGCCTGGGTGACTTGTCTTAGCAAGACTTTTCCACACAAAAAAAGGATGGCAGCAGGGAAGCTGGGGATGTAGCTTAACGTGAAGACCCTGGGTTCAATCCCCAGTGGTGCGGGGGAAGAAAAGGTCACAGCAAAATATATTTCTTTATAATTTCTGTCTTTTGTGTGGTTTTAAGGAATGAGCTAATGATTTACAGTCAATTTGAAATGACAAAATTCTAGTTTGATTTTAATTTCACTTTAAGATACTAAACTATACATTAATGATTAAAGGAAGGAACAGTTAAATATGATTATCTTGTCACCAGAAATAATTCCTTGCAGAATGTACACATTTCACTAACCTAACAATTTTCAACTTCAGCTACATGTTTTACCAAGACAAGGCATCTACAGACTTATTTATAATTTCAAATAATATAATTAGAAAGTGAAAAAAAATAGGAAGAACTAGGGCAAAAGAAAAAGAGGGATTTATGAAAATAAAGGATGCATTTCACTAATAAATTTTTTTCAGAAACTCAAATTTCTTAATGTAAAGTATTAAATTGTTTAAATGAAGTGTTATAATTACAACTTTTCATTAGTATTTATTAAGTTAATTTTATTCTTTAATTAAAATTAAATAGCATATTTTGTATCTTTTTCAGAAACTACATCTGACCAGAGTGACATTGAAGGGAGGATCAGAGCTCTGAAGGATGAGTTGCGGAAACGAAAATCAATTGTGGATCAGTTGAAGAAGGAACAGAAAAAAAGACAAAAGGAAAGACTGAAAGCACAAGAAGCCAGTCTGATTAAACAGTTAGAGGTCAGACATAGGAAAAAGGGGGGTTGAATATCAAGAATGAATACCCTTCTTCCCCTTTTTTTGCTACATACTATGCAATTGCTGTAATACTGAGATATATCCACAAAGTACTTTATTTTGAGAACATCTCACTAAAGTGGCCCAGGCTGGCCTTGAAATTACAATCCTCCTGCCTCAGCCTACTAAGTAGCTGGGATACAGGCATGTGCCACCATGTTGGACTGGAAATGTTGTTAATATTGTTGATAGAGTAGTGAATTAGGGTTTTTCAATATTAGTATGGTGTCATATTTTATCTTAACTATTTAAAAAAATTCTGAGGCTATCTAAGTAAGTCTTGCTTAAAATATTAAGCTAAATATTAAATTAAAATACTAAGTAGTAAAATATTCAGTTTAAGGCTTTTTCCTCTCCAAAAAGAAAGATTAGACTTATTATAAAAGAAAGTTTGATATCCATACTCTTTTAAACAAAGAACTATTAGATAGAGAAATAGTTCTAGCTACTGGAATTATTACTGCTTTTTCTCTTTCCTCAGCAGAGTGGGCTTCATGTCACACAACTTGTTAACACAACTCTTTATACTATTTGAATGGTTTCTAAATGATAACTCTAAGCTTGACTTTTCTCCCAGGCTCTAGGAATCTTCCTGATTCTATCTCAACCTAGAAACCTGCCTTTGAGGTCTTCCACATTCTGTTTCCTTCCATCCTTTCAGTACCAGTTCTCACTGATTCTATTACAAAGATCCTTGCTTGTCCCTTTCCATTCCTACTGCCATCAAGCTAGTTGTAGCCCTTATTAACTCTTGCCTGTATTATTTGCATAGTCTCTTAGATGTCCCTGCCTCTGGCTGATTGTCTGTTACCTGTGTTCTGTCAGCCACCATTACATCCTAAATCACCAGAGTCATTATAGAATCAGTCTGAAGCACCTACTTTTCACAAGAACTCTTTCTCATCCCAACAATAATAACCATCACAGTCCTACTCAATCTATTCTTCTACGTACGCTTAGTTTACTCAACAACACTAACTCTAGTCCCATCAAAAAACAATATAAAAACCAAATGACACTTCCAAAACACAAAAATAACCTTAATCCCAATACCTTGCATAGCAACCCTATCCACACCAGAGAAGGTCATCCAGCTTCTACTTGAACTTCCAGTAATGGAAATTTCAAAATGCAGTTTGTTTCATTGGTAGACTCTAAATGCTAGAAAGCGGTTTTTATATTTAGCCTAAATTCCTGGCCTTTAAATGTCTACCTTTTGGGCTTTACTTTGTAACACAAGTCTCTCTGGTATTATTAATCTAATCATCAAATTGCAGTGTTCTTCATATACCACAAATGTGGCTAATTATGGAGATTTTCTTTTAAGCCTCACAGCAACAAGGCATGGGTATTAATCCTGTTTTATAGATATGGAAACAGTTTTAATAAAATAAATGATTTTCCCAGGGACACACAGTTTGTAAATGGTAAAGCTAGGATTTTAATCTAGCTTTCATTCCTGATTCTGTGTTCTTAGCATCATACTGTCTTTCACATAGTAAAAAGACTTGTTAACAAATCTAGAGTAAACATCTGCACAGGTACACAATACAAAAATAAAGCAGACATGTCTTGCACAGATGTTAAAAATAGGAAAAATGATTAAGATATGATTATTAATTGGCTTAAATAAAAATAAAATTCTGTATTTAAATTTTAAAATTATAGTATCTGATATAGAAATATACATAGCAGATCATGTGAAAAAGAAATCTGCAGGTCATGGTGACTCATGCCTATAATCTCAGCTACTTGGGAAGCTGAGGCTTTGTGTTCTAGGTGCGGGCAACTTAGCAATTCCCTTTCTCAGAAATTTTAAAAAGGTTTGAGGATGCAGCTCAGTGCTAGAGGGCTTACCTAGCGTGTGCAGGGCCCTGAATTCAATCCCCAGTGCTGGGAGGTAGGGGGATATTTTATTTGATCACAGATTAATAAATGAATTGTACTCATATGAGTAGAGCTTTGAGATCTGAGTAATCATAGTCCTTTTACTTACTTAGCTAAGTGGACTATTTAGCTATGTTTGTATTTTGAGTTTTTTGTTGGTGTTGGGTTTTTGAGATAGAATCTCACTTTGGAGATTTGGATGGCCTCCAGTTCTCAATCCTTTTTCCTCAGCCCTCCAAGTGGTAGGATTACAGATGCATACCATCATGCTAAGCTATGTTTAATACTAGGAATCTATCAGAACATTGAGAATTCAGTTGAAGAGAACATGGATGATGACAGTCATAAAACTGGGAATTTTAGGGATCTGTATCAGTTGACAGATCTCCATGCATTCATTTGTTGTGTAACTATTTACTGATAGTCTTAACTTGGGCCACATTGTAAGTAGATATTAAATTTACAGTGTTAGTCAAAAAAGCTATAGTAGTGAGAGTTGCAAAAGTAGAAACTTTATCTCTTACAGAAAATGGACAGATAATACATAAAAGACTCACCTTAGATTTCATACAAATTATAAATTATAATTATTAGTAAAGTTTTGTTTACAGAATGGATGATGATTAGGAAATACAACAAATTTTTTAATGTGACAGAGTATGAAATAGTCATATTACTGTAGAAATATTAAATTTCTTCTGCTGCTTCCTCTTCTTCCTCTTCCTCTTCTTCTTTCTTCTTTCTCTTCCTCTTCCTTTTCCTCCTCCTCCATCTTCTTCATCTTGTTCTTGTTTTTCCTTTTTTATGTTGCTGGGGATTGAACCCAAGAGGCAGGGAGAGAAATTTTTTAATAATATCATCTTTACTGGTAGTATTTTATAACAAGAAAGTTTTTTTTTAACTCTGCATAGTAATTTCTTTTTTTTCCCTAAATTTAGTCATATGATGAATTCATTAAGAAAACTGAAGCTGAGCTTAGCCGAGATTTGGAAACATCACCAACAGCCAAACCCCAGATTAAAACATTCTCCACAGCTTCTGAAAAACCCAAGATCAAACCCCCTCCACTACACAGGTAGGAATTTTTGATAACTTATTTTTATTCTGTCTTGTTTGAGAGAGAAAGAAAGGAAAGATTTTTGGTAGAAGTTTATCTTTTAAGTACCTATGAAATTATAAAAATAAAGATACTATTTTATAGTTTTAGTTTCACAAAAGTAAAAAAGTATTGTGTATGAAAAACAGTGCAGCTGGGGATTTAGCTCAGCAGCCTAAGTACCTACCTGGCAAGCACAAGGTTGTGAGTTCAATCCCCAGTGCCGCAAAAAAAAAAAAGAAAAGAAAACGGTGCAGATTTTTAAAATATATGTTTAATCTCTCAGTCTAGGGGATACAAAGAAAATAGTACTGTACTGATGGTAGCATCACAAGTTAGCATAGATGCTTCAAAATACAATTAGGCAATGTTTTAGATTCCAGAACTATGTAACGTTTGACCACAGCAATCCTACTTTTGGAAAGTTAGCTTGATAAAATGTGGAGTATTAAATATCTCTGTTTGCATGGGTATGTTTATCATAACATCCTTTATATTCATAAGGTGTTAGAAATAATCTTTATATCTAAAAATGGGTAACTCAGTAATTACAGTTCTGCTCAGATAGAATATTATGTAGCCATTAAGCAAATACAGAAGATCGTAAGTAGCAGTATTAGACTGTACAAGGTATTAAAATATAGGGCATATTAAATATCATTTTTAATCTACATTCAGGTTATAATATTTAAAATAAATCTTTGGAACAATGAGATGGGTTAGGTCAGTCGATGTAATTGAGAAATGGGGATATTTCACAGAGAATGCCATTCATGAATGACCAAAAGTAGAAAATATATTGGTGTGCAATAGGAACTGAATGCAGTAGGACATTGGTAGAGTTAGCAGAAAAGTAAGTAAAACCTGAATTTTGAAATCCTGTACTCAAATTTTTTTTTTCAAATTATTCTTGTTTGTATTTTGTCTTTAGAATGTATGGAGCCCTCAAAGGTTGTTTTCAACAATCTTTGAGTATTTGGAGTATTTTTTTGTAACAAAAGTATTTGGAGATTTTTTTTGTTTGTTTGTTACAAAAGTAATACAGGCTCATTACAATTAAATATATTTGAGCTTGTATTCCTGTCTCCAGTACCAGCTAGCCAAATAACTTTGGGCAAGTTATTTAACCTCTCTGCTTCAGTTTTTAAATAGGGATTTATGTATCTCTATTAAACAAGATCATAATATACTTGTTGTAAAAGTTAAAAGATATATAACAGGCCCTGTAACACAGTAAGCCTTATATGTTAACTGCTACTATTATTAGAATAGCTGGAGAAGCAATAAAAGATTTAAATCATGCACATGTAATACTCAATCCAAAATAGCAAATGTGAACAAACAGACACATTTCCTCTAGGATTTTTCTGCTTAGATTTTTGTTTGTATTTTTGGTACCCATGCATTTTCTCATTATATTATAAATTAGTTTTATTTTAATTTGTATTGAATGACTTTATAGTTTTCCTTATCAAGCAACTAAAAATTTTTAACCAGGGGCTAGGGTTGTAGCTCTGTGGCAGAGCATGTACTTAGCATGTGTGAGAGCCCGGGTTCAGTCCCCAGCATGGGGAAGGGAAGGGAAAAGAGCAGGAACAGGGGAGAGAAGAAAAGAAAAAGAAAAAGAAATACACTGATTGACTGATTGATTGATTGATTTTAATCAGAGTGACAGATTTGTGTTTACACCGATCTTTCTGACCACAATATGGAGGAAAGATAAAAAAACAAAAAATTAAACTTAGAAGTCAATAAAAAGTAGTATAAGTCAGACCTCAAATGAGCAGCAGTAAGTAAGAAAAAAAAACAGGAGATACATTTTAGGAATATTTAAGAATGGGGAAGAAGAATAAATGACTCCCAGGTTTTTCCTGGGAGTTGATGGGCTCAGGGTTCCACTAAATTAAATAGAAAAGTGGGTCATTTTTGTGAGAAGCTTAAAAGTATATAATTTGGAGATGCCATAGTTCATATAAGCTGTCCTGTTGAGTTGTCAGGGGTCATTGAGAATGACCTATGTATAGATAATGGTTGAAGCCAAGAACATATGCATTCAAAGAGAAAAAAAGTGAGCTGAGTACTAAATATGATAAAATAGCACCCCTTGTGGGCATTATAAAGGGATAGGAAGTAGAAGCCAAATATGGCTTAGCAAATAAAGAAGAGCTAAGAAAATAAAGATGGCAAATGTGGCCCTTCCTGCTTTATATAAAGAGTAAGAAAAGACAATGAGGAATTGAGAGGGATCTTTTAGGGGGTGTTTTTTGGGAAGGGTGCTTTTGAAGCATGAGGCATACTTACAAGCTGAGGTGGGGGGAAATATCTGGATGGAAGGCTAAAGATTGTAATAAAGACAGTAGATAATTGAGGAGTACCATGTGTGAGGCTGTGAGCAATTAGTTTTGAACAAATGAGACACACATCTTTTTCCCTCTGCAGCTAGGAGGAAAGATAGTTGGGATGGCTGTAGATATAGGTAAATTTATAGTTAGAAAAAGAGGCAAAGTTGGGTGTGGTGGCACACACCTGTAATCCCCACACTCGGGAGGCTGAGCCAGATTGATTGTTGCTGGTTCAAGGCCAGCCTGGGCTACATAGTAAATTCAAGGTCAGTCTAAACTCTATAGTGAGAACTGTCTCAAAAAAAAAAGAGAAGAGAGAGGAGAAGAGAGGAGAGGAGAGGAAAGAGGAAAGAGGAGAGAGGAAAGACAAGAGGCAACATCATCTAGAGAGTGATGGGGACCAGAAATAGGCTTGATGAAAGTGGCAAAAGATTGAAATTCTATGGGTGGAGAAATGGATTAAGAATCCTGTTTTTTGTTATCAGTTATTATAGTATCAACAATATATTTATTTCTGCTTACTAACTTTTCTACTTCAGACCTGAAACAGCAAAAAACTGGAAATCACTAACAGAGCCAGAACGTTCCAGAGGATCCTTGGAGTCTATTGCTGAGCATGTTGGTATGTAACTGGGGAAAATAAGTTGTATTTACATAGTCTAATCTATGCTGTTATTTTATTTTATTATATTTATTTATATTATGCATTTTTTCTCAATTTAAAAGAAAAATTATTGAAAATAAAATATGATACAATGAGAAAATAGAACTAATGTATAAAAAAAAGCCTGCCTAACCTCAGTAACAAAATAAGAGATTTGAATTAAAGCTTAATTTATCAAGCTCAGTATGTCATTCTTTGTTAGTATTTTATAAATTTAGATCTTCAAATGCTACATTTGCAGAAATACTTTGTCTTTTTTTTTTTTTTTTAAATGTTTGAGAGCTTAGTTGCAATCTCCAGGAAAATAGGGTAATGCACACCTGTAAGGCCAGCACTTGGGAACCTAAGGCAAAAGGCCTGCCTAAGCTACAAAGTGAATTCAGGACCAGCCTGAACAGCGTAGTGAAACCCTGTCTCAAAAAGAAAAAAGTATAAATAGATATATTTTTCCCTTCCTCTTTGGTTTCCTATTTGAAAGTTGTATATAATATCCATCATACAATACTGTTTTTTAATAATTTGAAAATGATCTAACAAGGCTCCATAAATTTAGCTTCATTTTTCTTCACTTTGTAAGTTAAGACAACACTTAAGAAATTATTTCGGGCTGGGGATTTAGCTCAGTGGCCTAAGCTTCTGCCTGGCAAGTGCAAGGCTGTGAGTTCAATCCCCGTCGCCGCAAAAAAAAAAAAAAAAAAAAATTATTTCAAGCTGGAAGTGGTAGGAGATATCTGTAATCCTACCAGTAGCATTCAGGAGGCTGAGGAAGAAAGATCACCATGAGTTCAAGGCCATCCTGGACTACATGATGAGACTTTGTCTCAAAAAAATCAAGAAAAAGAAAATTGTGAAAAAGAGGAACTGGGATATAGCTCAGTGGTAGAACATTGTGCAAGGCCTTTGTTCAAATTCCCAGTACTACAGAGAGAGGGGGGAAGAAGAGAGAGATTGTTCCAAACTTAAAAATTTTTAAATGTACAGTAAATTGATACAGTATATATAGTCTCTTCAATAAAAAACTACACAGTAACCAAAATAGGGCATAGTTATTGACTAGAGTTTTTGTTCACAGGGATTTGGCTTTTATTTACAGTTCAGTCCTAGAAATTGAAAGACTGTAGTTAAATAATTTTGATGTGATTTTTTTTTTCTTTAAGATGCTTCATTGTCAGGTTCTGAAAGATCAGAAAGGTCTTTATCTGCATATGCGAAGAAAGTGATTGAATTGGACATTCAGACTGAAGAATACTTGCAGACTCCTTCTCCAATTCTCAGATCATCAAGGAAAGCCAGAGCAGAATCTGGAGATTCTCTAGAAAATGTTCTTTCATTACCTCTTCTCAAGGAATTAAATGCCCCTAATAAACTTTTTGATGTTTCAGAAGCCAAGTTTGAAGAGTCCAGTAAAAAATCAGAAACACAAAAAGTAGAATATGCAAAATTGGAAGAAAGTGAGATTCCAGATGCCTATTCTAAACCATCTGATACCTTAATAAAACAGGGAGACTCATCCGAAATTCTTTTAAAGAAAAATCTTCCTTCAGATTCTGTAAATGTTCAGAGAGATCTAATTAGATTGGCCATTGAAAGTCTTCATAAAAAAGAGGAAATTTTGAAGGAAAGAGAATCAGATCAAGATAGAGACTATACTTCAGACATCCAGCCAGGAAAAGATATTCATGAACAAAAGAACAAAAAGAAAAGGGACACATCTTTGTCAGAACATCTTTTTGCTCCTAAAGAATTGTCATACTCTGAAGATTTTGAAGCATCTTCTTTCAAGAAAGAAATTTCAGCTGAATTGTATAAAGATGACTCTGAGGTGTCATCTTTGTTGTCACTCAAGAAAGAGACTCACTCTTGCAGAGATAAGTCACATCAAACAAGGAACTCTAAAAGTAGAGCCACCAGCTTTGGTAGTGATGATGAAATCAGTGAGTGCCTAAGTGACAAAAGCCTTTCTGTTAATAGCAGTGCCCATTCGGAAAGGCTGTTAGAACTCAAGTCTCCTACTGAGCTGATGAAAAGTAAGGAGCGCAGCGATGTAGAGCATGAACAGGGAGTTACTGAATCCCTTCCCTTGGCTCCAGTTTCTGTTGCAGATGAGTTACTTGATTTCCACATCGGTGATAGGGTATTGATTGGCAATGTTCAGCCGGGAACTCTTCGATTCAAAGGTGAGACTAGTTTTGCTAAAGGATTTTGGGCTGGAGTGGAGTTAGATAAACCTGAAGGAAATAACAATGGAACATATGATGGCATTGTATATTTTGTGTGCAAAGATAAGCATGGTATTTTTGCCCCTCCTCAAAAAATATCTCACATTCTAGAAAACTTTAATGATTGTATAAACATAAATGAAGATGAAGACTGTTATTCAGATGAACAATATCAACACTATAATCAAGAACAAAAAGATATAGAGGGTTTAAAAGATAAAGAAAAAGATGCAGTTGAATATTTTTATGAGAAATCTCTACCTAGTACGCACAATATAGAAACCTCAGTGGACAGAGATAGAAGCCTTAAAATAGAAACAGACAACATATGGGACATTTCTGGGGTACATAAAGCTCATGCCCACCAGCAATGTTCAGTGGGTCCCCTGATATCTTTAAAGGATAACAAAGACCTTTTTGGTGCCACAGAAAAGGTTTTCATTGCTGCAGAAGATGATACTTTAGGTAATACCTTTTCTGAAGAATTACAGAAGCAGCAACTGTTTACAGAAAAGAAAGAGAATGTATATTCTGAAGTTTCAGAAAAGCTTTCTACCCCACTTCTAGATCTTTTAACAAGAGAAAAAAACCAATTAGAAGCTCAGCTAAAGTCATCACTCAATGAAGGAAAAAAGTCAGAGCAACAACTGGAAACAGTCAGCTTACTGGCAGATAGTTTACTAAAAGTTGTTGTGAAGGACACAGTCAGTCAACTACAGCAAATCAAGAGAGCTAAGAATGAGAAAATTCAGCTTAGTAACCAGGAGCTTCTTGATGATGACCAAAAGAAAGTACCCTCCCAAGATCCAACCCAAAATCTTGAGGAACAGTCAATCAGTGTTCCAGTCTGCTACTTAAGATCTGAATTGGAAGATGAAAAAGAAGAGATTTCCTCACCAGATATGTGTCCCAGACCTGTAAGTATTTCATCTTAAAAAAAGTGTTAATTTACCTTGCCTGTGTAGTACATTTTAATTCTGTTGCACTTGATAGGTTTTCATCCTGGCATGCTATTCATTAGATAAGGATAAGGATCATTATGCTAGTTTTTTTGTTTTGTTTTGTTTTGTTTTGTTTTGTTTTGTTTGCAGCACCGGGGATTGAACTCACAACCTTGCGCTTGCCAGGCAGGCACTTAGACCGCTGAGCTAGATCCCCAGCCCTTCGTTATGCTAGTTTTAAAGGCCCTGAAGCTATTTTTCTGTCTGAAGTTTGTCTTCTGTTATGTCATGAGTAGTCACTATAGGGTTGTCATAAATGCTGGCAGGTTTATGGGAACTGAAACATTCATTAAAACTGCTGGTTTGACAGCCTCTGTGTAGTGTCCACAGATTAGATCCCCTCCCAGATTCACTAAAAAAAAAAAAAAAAGTATATGCTCTAGATAAATTTTCCAGTGGTTCCTAACCCAATTCTTTTTAATTCTTCATGTATCAACTCAGCAGAGATAGCTTTACCCTGCAGAGATTACCAATTATGATGTTGATTCTGATAAAACTGAAATATATCCACTATGACATCTATGCAGATCATCAACTTGTTCAGGTTGTCCTTGGACAATTGAAAAAAGTAATGATTTAGAGTAACTTGAAGCAGATAATCACCAGAGGTGAGAAGTTTCATACCCCATTTCCATATCCCAGAGACAGTCCTCCAGAAATAGAATAGCAGTGGTACAAAAAAGGGAAAACTTACCAACAAACATTTATTATAAAAATTGAATGATAAGTTTTGTGTATGCAGAATACTGTGAACAGGATAATGTTTGTCTTGTTTGTTAGGTAGCTGCCTTATTGTTTTAATCTTATTTATAGAGAAATGTTAAACATATAAATAACAAAATATACTTTGTTTTTAAAAAATTGTTAAGTGAATTAAGTCATTAAATGATCCACTGTTTGAGTATTTCTGTTTCTATAGGAAAGCCCAGTGTTTGGTGCCAGTGGGCAGGAAGAGCTTGCTAAGAGACTTGCTGAACTTGAAATCAGCCGGGAGTTCCTGAGCACATTAGGAGATGATCAAGACTGGTTTGATGAAGACTTTGGTTTGAGTTCCTCTCACAAGATCCAAAAAAGTAAGGCAGAAGAAATAATTGTACCTCTAATGGCAGAACCTAAAAGAGCACCTCAGAAGCCATGTGAAACATTATTGGAAGTCCCACATACTGCAGAAGAAGTAGAAATTCTTGTATATAACGCAGCAGAAGAACTTTGGAAATGGAAAGAATTAGGCCATGACCTTCATAGCATCAGTATTCCTACCAAACTGCTTGGCTGTGCCAGTAAGGGCTTAGATATAGAAAGCACTAGTAAAAGAGTCTACAAACAGGTATGTAACATGAAAGGATGACTTTAATTTTTGTACTTCTCTCCACTTCTGGAATTTGACTTCTTAGCCATTTTGTTTTATTTTTCTCTATCAAGGTGGTTTTTGATTTAACAAAAGAGATTTTTGAGGAAATATTTGCTGAGGATCCCAATTTGAATCAACCTGTCTGGATGAAGCCATGTAGAATCAACTCTAGTTATTTCCGACGAGTGAAAAATCCAAATAACCTCAATGAAATCAAGGTAAGCTGCAAATTATAAGTACCACATTTATTGATTTGTTGATCATTTATACAGATCTATAAATGTTGTAATAATGGGTAATCTGTTTTCATGGACTGCCCGTAGTTAAGTATTCAGTAAATATTTGATTTTATGAGCAATGAAAGGATGAGGGTAAAAGGAAACTGAAGTAGCAAGTTTGTGTAAACTGCATAGTCATTTCCTACATATACATAGTTTATGCTGTCTGAGGAAAAATTAGAAAATACCCAGGCAGATAAATTAATTGCAATTCATAGGAGTTGTAGGTGAGGTTTTGGAATTTAGAAAAAATATTCTAGAAGTATACATGAAAATGTGCCAGATATGTATATATGTCTTTTTAATGTGCCAACCCTGTACATTTTTGGTTTGGGAAGTTTCAAATTGGTAATGTGGTTGTGAAATATGTAACATTGTAACATTATGTTACCTAAGAGACCTTTGAGAAGGTTAATTTTCCAGCAGCCCTAAGGACTTGCCATATTGGCAGCATGTTTCCTTAATTCAACAAAGGTTTCATTCCAAGAGCGCTGTTAAACTTAAATGTGTATGTGAATCAGCTTGAGCTATATCCCGTAGTCCAAGTAATAAAGCTTTAGAGTTGAGTTTTCCAAACTTATCAAAGAAATCCTTTAAAAATATTTTATATTTTATACTAAAAACATCAATAGTGATTTATGAGATATACTGAATGCACATCTGGAAGGTTAGAAAACTGTGGTGTATGGACAAGATTCAGCCTCCCATCTTTTTAGGAACAAAGTTTTGTTGGATCACATATTGTTTGTGGTTGCTTTTCCTGCCACAAAAGCCTGAAATAGTTATAATCTGATCCTTTACAGAAAAACTTCGCCATTCCCTGACTGAGATTAAAGTAGGTAGTTTTTTCAGAACACACTTACATACTCCATTTTTTCCACACTTGGTAAATCCTTGAATGAATTTGTGTATGTGTAGGCAGGGAATGGTGGAGTTTAAGGGCACATAGTTTGAGGATCTTATCAGATGATTCTGGTTTATAAATGTATTCCTTCCCTCATTGGAAGCAGTATTTTCTAATAGATCTTCAAAAATCACAAAACAAATTATTAATAACACAAAAACGAGTTGGAATTATATAATGTACAAGGAGTCATCAAACTGCATGCATAAAATAGATACTATCCACTAATTTTCATATCAAAAGAATATTTTATAAAGTTATTTAAAAGTGATTATTATTTATTTAAGAGAAAAAAAAAGACACAGAAAAGAAAAGCAAAAAGCAAAAGAGACAAACAAACAACAACAAACCCAAAACAGTAATAGTATAGGTTTTCAAAACAAGATGATAGGATTTTAACAATGGTTGTAATATAGTATATTGTTACCTTCAAAAGGGTTGTTCAGATTACCAGATATGGACATGTAAAATTGATCTAATCATGTAAGTATTAACTGTTCTTTTCCAAGAACTAATACAAATAGTAGTATAGTCATTTTAGCTATCTTAAGTATATATACACAAATTAATGTCTAAAAGTGATGATTTAGATACTAGCAGAAAAACTATCATGCTTCTCATACTGAACTGTTAATATTTTTTAGTGAAATATATTCAGATCTTAGAGCTTCAAAATAAACTGTCCCAAACAAAAGCTTATACTTTTCTCATGGCATTGCTCCCAAATATTTTTTTTGGAAATTTTTTCAGTTCAAAGATTTATATTACGCTTTCTATGATAATTTTGCCAGTAATTTTTGCACCTTAAAGATAGCTAAAGGTGGCTTGCAGGTAAAGGGAACTCTGAAGTGACTTTTCTTTTTTTTGCAGATATCAGTAGGTTTTAATTTTGTAAGTTTTATATATAAACAAAAATTCCTTTTTAGAATTTTCATTTCTATTAGTAAATGTTTTCATATACAATAATTATATTACACCTCTTAATCCTTTCTGCTTCCCCTCTCCTCCTCCCGTCCTCCCATCTCTTGGTCCCCTTCCCATTTGCATATCTATCTCCATGCCTCCTACTATCTAATTTTTATATTGCTCTTTAATTTATACTTTGAGTTTCCCATACAAGAGAAACTTATATGAGGTTTAAGCTTATGTGTCTAATTTATCTCACTTAACATTATGGTCTCAAGTTGCATCAATATCCTAAAAATAACTCAAGTTTCTTCTTCTTTATAGCAGAATCATACTCCATTGTGTATAAATACCACACTTTCTTCATCCTTTCATCCGTTAGTGTACATATAGGTCACTTCCAAGATTTAGCTATTATGAATTATGCTGCTATAAACATGAGTGTGCATATATCACCGTGAAATGATACCTAACTTTTTCAGGAAGAATCTTAGAAGGGGAATAAATTGGTTAATCAGATGAAACGTCTGTTTTTAGTTTTTGCAGGAATCTCCATACTGATGCCTATATTAAATTGTACTAGTTAAAAGTCCCCACTGTCTTATCAGCACTTGCTATTGTTTAATTTTTTCATAGTATTCATTCTTTCTGCTATAATGATCAGAGATTGCCTTTTTTCCCATGTATTTATTGGCCTTTTGTTGTACTTCTTGTGAGAAATCTGTTTTTCATGGTTGTGCACTTTTTGACTGGGTGTTTTATTTTGGGAAGTTTAATTTTTTAAAGTACTTTTATATTGTAGATGTGTATCAAAGGAGTAGTAAGCAAACATTTTCTCCCATTCTGTAGGTTGTATCTTCACTGTTGGTTCTTTTCTTTGCTATACAGAAGCTTTTAAACTTGATACTCTATTTGTTGATTCTTTTTTTTTTAAAGAGTATTTGTTGATTCTTGATGTTGTTTCTTATGCAATTGGGATTCTGTTCAAAAGTCCTTGCCTATGCCTATTCTTTAATAAGAGTTTTACCTTTTTTATCTTACAGCAGGTTGTATCTGTTTTAACATTTAGATCTTTGATCCAGTTTGATTTGCGTTTAGTACATACTGAGAGAGATTGGTTTAGACTCAATCTTGTGAATGTGGTTAGCCAGTTTTCCTAGCATCACTTGCTAAAGAGGTTATCTTTCCTCCAGTGTATATTTTTGCCCCCTTTGTCAAAGATCAGCTGGCTAATGTGCCTGGGGTTGTTTCTGCATCCTGTAGTCCAGTGATAGTGAGCCTTTTAGCATATTCAATGATAAACAGCATGCTGCAGCACATGCCACCATCCACATGTCTTTTTTTGTGCCAGTAGCGTGCTATTTTTATCACTTTTTTGTTTTGTTTTTGGTCCTGGGAATGGAACTCAGGGCCCTGCACTTGCAAGGCAGGTGCTGTGCCACTGAGCTTCATCCCTGGCCCTGTAGCTTTTTAATATAATTTGAAAAACAGGATTGTGGTACCTCCTGCTTTGTTCTTGTTGCCCAGGATTGCTTTTGCTATTCTGGATCTCTTCTGGTTCATACAAATTTTATGAATGTTTTTGCTAGTTCTGTGAGGAATGCTGTTTGATACTTTGATAAAGATTGTGTTAAATTTGTATTTCAGTTTTAGAAGTATGGTCATTCAATAATGTAGTTTTCATTGTAGAGCTCTTGCACGTCCTTTATTAGATTAACCCCTATATATTTAATTTTTCTTTAAGCTATTGTGAATGGTATTTCTACTTTTCTTTCTCTGTGGGTTCATTATGGGTGTGCAGAATGCTGTTGATTTTGTGTCCTGCTACATTGCTGAATATGATTAATTCCAAGGTCTTTTGGTGGAAAATTTTGAGTCTTCTCAGGTCACATCATCTGAGAATAAGTATAGTTTGATTTCTTTCTTTCCTATACATATCCTTTTTTCTTTCTTTCTCTTGCCTGATTACTCTCGCTAATGGTTCAAGTTACTATACCGAATAGAATTAGTGGAGATTCTTGTCTTGTTCCTGCTTTTTAAGGGGAGGCTTTCAACTTTTCCCCATTTAATATAATGCTGGCTTGATTTCTCATAAATGGCTTTTATCAGATCAAGATAAGGTCCTTCTATACATATTTTCTCAGGGCTTTTGTGATGAATAAATATTACATTTTGTCAAAGGCTTTTTCTGCATCTTTTGAGATGGTCATGTGATTTTTGCCCTTCTATTTATGTGATGTATTACATTTATTGATTAGCATGTGTTGAACCATCCTTACGTTCCCCAGAATGAACCCTACTTGGTCACGATGTATGATCTTTTTAATGATTTGTTGCTTTCTATTTGCAAGTATCTTGTACATCTATGTTCATTAGAGATTGGCCTGTAGTTTTCTTTTTTAGTTGCGCTCTTGTCTGGTTTTGGAATGAAGGTAATGCTAGCTTCCAGGAATGAGTTTAGTGGTACTGCTCTCTTAATTTCATTGAAATATTTGAGGAGTGTTGGTGTTTGATCTTCCTCGAAGTTCTGGTAGAGTTCAGTGGCAGATCCATCAGGTCCTGGACTTTTTATTACTTGGAAGGTTTGTATTATTACTGCCTCCATTTAATTGCCTGTTACTAAATTATTCAGAACCTCTTATATCTTTTTGTAATTCATGTTTCTCTAGGAATCTATCTGTTTCTTCTGGATTCTCCAATTTATTGGTGTACAGGTTTCAAAGTAGTTAGGTACTATTAATCTTAAGGATTATGGTAATGTCCATGGTGATTATGCCTTTTTCATTTTTAAATTGGATTTACATTGATCTTTTATTTCCTTTTTTGTTTTGTTTTGGTAAAGATTGGCTAAGAGTTTAAAGGTTTATGTATTTTATTCTTTCAGAAAGCAGCTCTTCAGTTCAGTGATTGTATTGTTTTATTAGTCTCAATCTCATTAATTTCTGCTCTGATCTTTATAATTTCCTTCTTTGTACTAGCTTTAGATTTGGATTGTTCCTGTTTTTCTAGGATCTTGAAGTATATCATTAGTTTATTTCTTTGCGCTCTGTTTTTCTGATGTGAGTGTTCACAGCTGGAAACTTCTCTGAGAACTACTTTCATTGTGTTCCATAGGTTCTGATATGTTTTACTGTCATTACTGTTTGATTATAGAAACCAATTTCTTTCTTGACTTCTGTGATCCATTGATTATTCATGGGTGTATTGTTAACCAGGCATGGTGCCACATACCTGTAACTGCAGTGCCTAGAAGGCTGATGCAGAAGGATCACTGCGAGTTCAAGACCAGCCTGAATTATGTAGTGAGACCATTTCTCAAAAAATGAAATAGAAGTATAATCTCCATGTGTCTTGTCTTTTGCCACTGATTTCTAGTTTCATTACAGTATAATCTGGTAATATGCAAGGGATAATTTCTATTCTTTGGAATGTATTTAAAGATGCTTTATGGGCTAATATATGGTCTGTTTTGGAGAAGGTTCCACGTATTGCTGGAAAGAGTGTGTATTTGGTTGTTGGGTGGAAAACTCTAAATACCTAAGTGTTAAGTTCATTTGTTTGAAGGTATGGTTCTCCCATAATGTTTGTTGATTTTTTGTCTAGTTGATCTGTGTATTTGTAATAAGGAGTATTGAGGTTCTCTGCTATAATTGTGTAGATACTTGTCTGATCTGTTATGTTCAGTAGTATTTCTTGTATGCAGTTGTATTACCAATGTTCAGTGCATATACATTTATAATTGTTATCTCCCCCCATTGAATTATTCCCTAAACCAATACATAGTGACCTTCTTTGCCTCTTCTGATCAATTTTAGCTTGGATTCACTTTTTCTGAAAATAGTATAGCTAGCTATTTCTGCTTGTTTTCAGGATCCTGTTGCATAGAATGTCCTTTTTTAGTCTATGGATTTATTTTTTGATTAAATGTGTTTCTTGTATACCTATACTTTGGGGATTTTGTGGTGTTTTTATCTTTTTGAGACAAGGTTTCACTATGCAGTGCAGGCTGGCCTTGAACTCACTTTGTAGCCCAGGCTAGCCTTGAACTCACAGTGGTCCTTCTGCCTTGGCCTCCAGAGTGCTGAAACTACAGGTGTGTGCCACCATGCCCTGCTGGAGTTTTGTGTTTTAATCCAGTCTACCAATATGTATCTTTTGATTGGGGAGTTGAGACCATTCATGTTGAGTGTTATTACTGAAAAATGTTTACTCTGGTCATTGCATTATTCTTGTTGCTAATTTCCCTATCCCCACCCCTCTGCTTAACTGCTTACCCTACCTGGTATATTCATTCCATTAGATTTTTTTACACTATTGGCTTCATTGTCTCTTTGTGCAATATTCTTGAGAATTTTTTGTACTGCTGGTTTGGTGGTAATGAATTTCTTAAGGTGCTCTTTGCCATGGAAAGACCTTATAGCTTCATCAATTTTGAAAGATAGTTTTGCAGGATTTATTAGTGTGGATTATTGTTTTTCTCTTAGGGCTCGTAAAACACTTTGCTTTAAACTCACTTAGTCTTTAAGGTGCTCATATTGAGAACTCTTCTGTAATTTTAATGGGTTTATAAATGATTTGTTCCTTTTCTTTAACATCTTTTAAGATTCTGTCTTTGTATTGGACTGCTGAAATTTTGCCTGTGATGTGTCATGGAGAAGTTCTTTATTGATTGTGGCTACTTGGTGTTCTGCATGCTATATTTATCTGTGTTAAATTCTTTCTGCATACTTGGAAAGTCTTCTGCTATTATTTCTCTTTTTTTTGTACTGGGGATCGAACTCACGGCCTCATGCTTACCAGGCAAGCACTTGAGCCACTGAGCTAAATCCTCAGCCCTTCTGCTATTATTTCTATAAAGGGGTTTTCAGTGCCATTTGAGCTGTTCTCTGATTTTTTATTTTTTCCAATTCATCTGTCTTGGGTACTTTTTTCTCATTGTTGAGACAAAATACCTGAGGCCCAAAATTAGTAAAGGAAAGGTTTATTTAGCTTACAGTTTTTGGAGGTTTTGGTTCATACTCAGCTGGCTCCAAAGCAGGTTGGTGGAGCTGAGGAGCAGCCATTCATGGTGGCTGCAAGTGGCAAGAGCAAAAGGGCAAAAAGGGGGAAAAAGCACACCTTCTTCCCTCCCTTATATTGCATGCTGGCTCCACCCTGGGTGGGTGCAGCACTCATACCACCAATCCCAGCACTAAACAACAAACCAATCACAAATGTTAGACTCAGCCGCCTCCATGACTGCATGAGGCTTGAGGGGCCACCTGACACAAACCATAACATCATCTTAATCTTTATGTCATCTAACTGCTGTTGGGTCTACTTTCCATATTCTCTTGTTGTTTTTAAGGTAACCACTGAGTATACAGTTACCTGCATCAGCCGTATCCTCTAGTTCTGACCCTCTCCTCACATTGGTCATTCTCACTACCTATACTTTAAATAGAACTTTTTATCTTTTGGATTTCTTTTTAGTACTCTTCTCTTATATGGACTCTTCAGTTCTTTGCTAAACTAGCCATTCATTTTTTATATTGTTTTGTTTAACCCAGCTAGCTTTGTATTAGTGTCTTCTGTAAGCTCACTGATCATTTTAAGTCCATTATCTGTTGAGTTATATTATCTTCAATCTCTCTGAGCATCTTATTGATCTTTTGTTTGTTTGTTTCCTTTTTAATAATTTTATATAAATTAGATGTCTGGCTTTGTTTTGCTCTCCATCAATGCCCCATAGATCAGATGTCAGGGATTGAGAGGTTTTGGAGGCATTGTTTCCTTATGTTTCTGTTCTGTGCATGCGTTTCGAAGGTTGCTAGTATGCAAAGCTCTTTAATTAGTATCTGTTTCCAGTGATACATTCTGGATGTGACTAACTATAGGCCTTCACCTCTATCCCAAGATTCAATCTACTTCATTAATTTAGGAGAGGAGGGTGCCATGTACAGTAATGCCTCTGTTCATGAATGCTTCTGTTTGCAAACTTTGCATCAGACTACAAATGCTACCGTGGCCATCTTCTCCATACAAACACAAACTTGGCCATCTTCTCCAAAATTCCTAAAACAAATTTTGTGAACCAAGGTACCACTCTAGCACCCTGTTCTCCAGAAATGAATTTTACAGTATTATTGATAACACAAAGACAAGCCAGATTTTGGCATATAGTAAAAACCAATTTAATAGCAACATCATGCCACCCTGGCTGTAGTAACTAAATGAGCAACAATAATAGAGTCAAATTTTTTTTTTGCCAGTATCAGATTGATTGATTTGTTTTGTAAATCTGTTCAATTAATGTTCATAAACACTGATTAACAGTCAGACTTAACAGGCCAAAAATCATATAAAACACATGTAACAATTATACTAAGTCAAGGTACACATTTAGATACATTGACTACACTGTATTACAGTAACTTTTTTTCTCTTTTTTTCCATATTCTTTTATTTTGCACTTTATTTATATATTAGGTTTCTTACATTTACTTAACATGTTCTCAAAGTGCACCTATTTGCATACAGATGAAATTTATACAGATCAAGCATACAGCTCAAGTTCATCCTTCTTTATGGTAGAGTAATACTCTATTGTATATAAATACCACATTTTTTTCCATTCATCTGTTGTTGAACATACAAACTGCTCTCAAAATTTAACTATTATGAATTATACTGCTGTAAACATGAGTATAGATGTATTACTGTAATATGATATCTTAAACTCTTTGGGAAAATACCTAGAAGGGAACTAGCTAGGTCAAATGGAATTTCTAGTCTTAGTTTTTTGAAGACTCTATATTTAATCTCCATAGTAGTTGTACCAGTTTACAGTCCCACCAACAGTGAAGAAGGGTTCCGTCTCTCACCCAACTCCCAGCCTCTCCAGCATTTGTTACTGATTTCTTGAAGATAGCTATTCTTTCTGTAGTGAGATGGAATCTCAGTATTGTTTTCATTTGCACTTCTTAAGCAGCCACCAACGTTGAATATTTTTTCATGTATTTATTTTTCATTTGTACTTCTTCACCTGAGAAGTGTCTTAATTTCAGATACCCATTTTTTGATGGAGTCTTTAAATTTGGGGTGTCTAATTTTTTTTTACTTTTTTTATATGTATTTGATATTAATCTTTTGAAGAGAGACTGGCAAAAATTTTTCCCATTTTGTAGGTTATCTCTTCAATCTGTTAGTGGTTTCCTTTGCTGTGTGGAAGTTTTCATTTTTTTTTAAAGAGAAAAAATTTTAAAGTAGATAATTAGAAGGTAACAATGGTTAATACATTGCATATTGTTATCTTTAAATCAGTTACTCAGAGTACAAGATATCTGCATTTATCCTAACAATATTAACACAAAACTTTCTTTTCAATGAACCAAGAGAAATTAGTAATATGCATATCTTAACATATATATATATATATATATATATATATATATATATATAATTTCTTTCAGCTTCTCATGCTAAGGAAACAATACAATGTTTACACATGTGAGTCTGATTCATTTCATTTATGAGTGTAGTTTGTAGTTGCATCCATTTACCTATAAAAGTCTCAAGTTTATCCTTCATGATGGCTGAGTAGTACTCCATTATTTAAAAATACCTCATCTTTTTTATCCATTCTTCAGTTGATGAGCATTTAGGTTGTTTCCAAGATCTAGCCTATAACAAACTGTGCTGCAATAAACCTGGGTGCACATATATTGCTGTGGTACAAGATTTTTAATTCTTCTGAGAAGAAGATACCCAGGAAGGGAATACCTGGGTCAAATGGGACCTCCAATCCTAATTTTTTCAGGAATCTCCACGCTGATTTCCAAAGTGGTTTTGCCAGTCTACACTCCCACCAATAGTGGGGAAGGGTTCCTTTTTCCTGACAGCCCCTCCAGCATTTGTTATTGTTTGATTTCTTGATAATAGCCATTCTTTCCAGGGTAAGGTGGAATCTCAGTGTTGTTTTAATTTGCATCTCTCGAATGACCAGTGATGTTGAACACTTTTTCATCTTATTTATTTGCTGTTTGCATTTTTTCATCAGAGAAGTGTGTATTCACCTCATATGCCCATTTTTGGATTGGATCTTTAAATTTGGGAGCTCTGATTTTTTTGAGTTCTTTATATGTTCTCAGTAGTAATCTGGCAAACATTTTCTCCCACATTGTGGGTTGTCTCTTCACTCTGTTTGTGGCTTCTTTTGCTTTGCAAATGCTTTTTAATAAGATCCTAGTTGTTGATTCTTTGTGATAGTTCCTGTGTGATCGGGGTTTTATTCATTAAGTATTTGCCTACACCAGTGTCTTCAAGAGTTTTACCTACTTTATCTCCCAAGATTTAATGTTTCTGTTTTAATATTTACATCTCTCATCCATTCTGAATTTAGTTTAGTGTATGATGACAGATGTGGGTCCAATTTTAATATTTGGCATGTGCAGAGCCTGTTCTGCTAGCACCATTTATTAAAGAGGCTGTCTCTCTTTTAGTGAATGTGTTTGGCACCTTTGTCAAAGAAAAGGTGGCTTAGTATGTCTGGAGTTGTTTCTGCATCTTCTAATCTGTTCCATTGATCTTCATGTCTTTTTTTGGGGGGGGGTTGGGTTTTTGCCATTGCCACACTGTTTTTCTCACAGTAGCTTTATAGTATAATTTCAAGTCAGAAATTGCGATGCTTCCTGTCTTGCCTTCATTGCCTGTAATTGCCTTTGCTAATCTAGGTCACTTCTGGTTCCAAATGAATTTTAGGATTGTTTTGTCTAATTCTGTGAGATACATCTTTTGTTAGATTGATTCCTAGGTATTTCATTTTTTTCAGATGCTGTTGTAAAAGGTGTTTTGTCCCTGCTTTCTCTTTCAGTGAGTTATTTGTGTACTGGGAAGCTATTGATTTTTGAGTGTTGACTTTGTATCCATCTAGGCTACTGAATTTGACTTCTCTCTTTTTTTTTTTTTTTTTTTTTTTTTTGCGGCATCGGGTATTGAACTCATGACCTCATGCTTGCCAGGAAGGCACTTAGGCCACTGAGCTAAATCCCCAGCCCTTACACTACTGAATTTGAGTATTAAGTCTACCAATTTTTTAGTGGAATTTTTGAGGTCTTCTATGTAGAGTGTTGTATCATCTGCAGATAATAATTTAACTTCTTCTTTTCCTATCTTTATTCTTTGTATTTCCTTCTGTTGTCTACTTGCTCTGGCTAAAATTTCCAGGACTATGTTGGGTAAGAGTGCAGACAGTGGATATCATTCTCTTGTTCTGATTTTAGAGAGGTAGTTTTCAGTTTTTGTCCATTTGGTATGATATTGGTTGTCAGTTTGTCATAGATGACTTTTGTCAGATTGAGATAAAGACCATGTATTCCAGTTTTCTGTAGGGTTTTTATCGTGAATGGGTACTGGACTTTGTCAAAAGCTTTTTCTGCATCTATTGAGATGATCATATGATTTTTGCCCTTGGTTCTTAATATGGTGTATTACATTTATTGATTTACATAAGCTGAACCATTCCTGCATCCCTAGGATAAATCCCACTTAGTCATGGTGTATAATCTTATTGATGATTTGCTGCATTCTGCTTGCCAGTATCTTACTGAGGATTTTTGCATGTACATTCATTAGGGAAATTGGCCTGTAATTCTCTTTCTTAGTTGGGTCCTTCTCTGGTTTTGGTATCAGGTAATGCTTACTTCCAGGAATGAATTTGTAAGTATTGCTTCCTTTTCAATTTCATTAGAGTTTGAGAACTAATGGTGTTAGGTCTTCTCTAAATTTGTTGTGAAATTCAGCGGTGAATCGGTCAGGGCCTGGGCTTTTCTTTGTTGGTAGGTTTCTAATTACATCTTTGATTTCATTGATTGATATTGTTTTATTCAGCATTTTATATCTTCTTGATTCAGCTTTGGTAATTAATATGTATCTAAGAATCTGTCCATTTCTTCTACATTTTTCATCTTATTAGAATACAAGTTTTCAAAGTAGGTATAGATGATCTTCTAGATTTCTTTCATCCTTTTCATCCCTAATTGCATATATTTGAGTCTTTTCTTTCCTTTTTTTGATAAGATTGGATAAGGGTTTGTTGATTCTATTTAATCTTTCAAAGAACCAACTCTTTGACTTACTGATTCTTTGTAATTTTTTTTTTTTTAGTTTCCAATGCATTAATTTCTGCTCTGATATTTATAATTTCCTCCCTCATACGAGCTTTTGGCTTAGCCTGCTCCTCTTTTTCTAGAAATTTGAGGTTAACCATTAAGTTGTTTATATGTACTAAGTCTGTTTTCTTGATGTGGGTATTTACTGCTATAAATTTCCCTCTCAGGACTGCTTTTCCATAAGTTCCAGTATATTGTATTGTCATTATCATTCAACTGTCTTTATTTCTTCTTTAATTTCATCTGTGACCTATTGATAGTTCAGGAGGGTGCTATTTCCATGTGTTTATGAAGTTCCTGTGTTTTCTTTTGCCATGGATTTCCAATTTCATTATTCTGTGGTCTGATAATATGCATGGAGTAATTTCAATTCCTTTGCATTTACTTAAGCATGTATGAGCTAATATGTGGTCTGTTTTGATCTATTTTGGAGGACATCCTATGTGCAGCTGAGAAGAATGTGCATTGTGCAGTTGTGGTGTAGAACACTCTATAGACATCCACCAAGGCCATTTGTTCAAAAGTTTGGTTCAGTTCTAATATTTCATTGTTGATTTTTTTTTTTTTTTTTTTTTTTTTTTTTTTTTTTTTTTTTTTTTTTTTTTTTTTTTTTTTTTTTTTTTGCGGCACCGAGGATTGAACTCACGACCTTGTGCTTGCCAGGCAGGCGCTTAGGCCATTGAGCTAGATCCCCGGCCCTCATTGTTGATTTTTTTGTCTGGTTGATCTGTCTTTTCATGACAGTGGGGTACTGAGCTCCCCCAATACAACTGTATTACTGCTTATTTGATT
>RJWT010002297.1:25916-41783 GCA_004365215.1 Cuniculus paca | reverse complement strand
TTAACTGTTACCTCATTTTTTGAGTTAGTACAATTAGATTGGTGTATGATAATCAATTCATCAATATTAAAGACTCACTGAATGTTAATTGCTTTATTATTATTGCCATTATTTACAGGTGGACTTCCTTTCTTGATTTGTGGACACAAAATACATGGCAGAACTATTTAGTTATGTGGAGAACTGGAAATTCTATGTCATGATGAACTCTAACTGGTAATTTGATGTAGAATTTTCTTATTTACTTTTTGCTAATTTGAAATTTTTCTTCAGGAATTAGTATGTCTCTGTGGAGGATTAACTAATGGGCAACTTGTGACACCCAGCTGAACTGAATCAGCATGGTGCTGGGTGTGGAAGACCCACCTGAGGATTATTGCCAACAACATAGAAAGGAGAACTAGAGGGGGAGATTGTTGCTGTTGATTCTCCTGGAAAACCGTGTCACACTGGCTTTTCTGATATGAACTCAGCTATTCTTATCATAGGAGGAGCTCAGGTCCTTGCTGTCACTGAGGATGACTATGGTTTTCTTTGAGGGAGCTCTGGTCCTTACCTTGAGCATCGCTTCCTGGCTCCAGTGCAGATCCCTCAGCCTGCTTGCACAGATCCTTCATCCCACTGGTGCAGACTTTCTAGCTTTCATCACTACCTTGGGCCCTCCCAATGCAGATCCTTCATACACACTTGCAAGAGACATTGTCATGGGCTCTAGACCTCCAGTTAGACTCATGGAGGACATTGTTGTGGGCTCATTGTTGTGGTACATCCCAATGTCCTCCAGTTGAACTCATGGAGGACATTGCTATGGGCTCTAGGTCTTCAGATGGACTCATGAAAGACATTGCCATTGAATCCAGACTCTCAGCTGGATTCTTTGGGTCTCTAGTATGGGACAGCTCTCTCACACTCTTATGCATTTGACCCTTTGGGTGAATATTATAAAATAATCCTATAAATTACGTGTCCTGTCAATCCTGACTGCAACCGCATTTGATAAATGTAATGCAGTGTGGAAAACAATTTTGATCTTCTAAAATGCAGTCATTTTTGAATCTTAGTCTATTAAAATTTTATTTGGTTTTCCCTTGTCTCTATTGGCCAGAGTCTGTTTTCTCTGTTTCTGTACTCTGGCCAGTTCACCTCTCTGCTCTTTTTAAATTTCTGAATTTCTCTGTGTATCTTACCTTCCTCATACATTCTTTTTGTGCTCTTGATTTATTAAATCTCTGAGATCATCCTTTCTCTGGAATGAGAGGAAGGGCTTCTGGACAGACAGTCTGAGAGATCTAAACCATCCCCATGGGTATACTTCTTGTTCAGCTCATTTCAGCAAGTGATTAGAAATCAGTAAGTGCACAACACTGGTGTATATTACGCACTTTTCCTGGGAAGCAAGTCTGTAGTTAGTGGGGTGAATAGAAGGGCCATTTTTCAGCTGGCATATCTCTATAGCTATAAATAATTCTAGAGGATTTTTTGTTTTTGTAAAGGAGGTTCAGAATTGGGAGGATAGCTTAGTGGTAGCAAGGTTATTCAGCATGTGCAGAGTCCTGGGTCCCATCCCCAGCATCAGAAAAACAAACTAATAAACAAAAATTTCTTTCAACACAGTATCTTTTCCTGGTTGGAAAGAATATGAAACTTTGTAGAAGGAGAAACAATTTAAAGAATACTTAGCACTCCAAACAATGCAGTAAAAAGTCAAACCCTGTCTAGTTCAACAGTTTCTCCAAGGCCACAGTAGCATTGAGATTAGACATGATTAATATCATGGTTCTCAAAAGCAGGAACACTGAGGGAGGCTTGTGAATAGAGCATAATGGAAATAGTTTTAAATTATGCTTAACTTTTATGTACAATCTCATTTGTTATTCGCATGATAAGGCATGTCGATAGGTCAGGAATTATTTGTCTTTTTCAAATGAGGAACGAGACCCAGTGAGCTGAAGGGACTTACCTGAGGACCAACCCCTACATTGTGGAACCAAGAATAGAAAAACTAAATAGAAGCCCACATGCTGCTCTGAATACAGTTTTATTAATGCATATATGAACTAGGCTAATTGTCTAGAACACTAAAATATATCACAAACAGAATAATGACCTGGACCCCTGGATTGAATTTTGCATTCCTGGCCTTGGTGGAGTTGAGAGAGGCCCACGCTAGGCCATTTGGATAGCTTCTGGGGAGGGTGCATGGCGGAGCTATATTGGCTCTGGGCTGTCCAGTTGGCCTGGAGTACCCCTCATCCCATCCTATGATTAAATCTTAGTATAAAGCCAATAATGGGGCATCCAGGATATAAGCTGGGTCACATAGATTGTTCATTCAGTGCAGTCATTTATTACTTAAGTGAAAAACAGTTTTTTCCTTCATTCAGTATGTATTTATTATATGCAAATACTTGCTCCTTGGAATGTGACTGAAATAGGCATCTCTTGGGAGGGGCTTTGAATTTTCATGAGAGGAGATAGAAAATGAACATGTAGACAGTTATAAAATAATGTCCTAAGGCTGTCGATGGTGTGAGTAAAATTCAAGGGAGTAGAGTGATAGTGTTGTTAGGCTGTGGGTGTGACCAGTGGTCAGGTTCTGGGCAAACAGGTTTGTGAGATGAGATGTGGATATTGAACAGCTACAAGAAAAGAAAGACAAGCTAAGAAGAAGAGCCTTGCAGGCAGTTGGGACTCATGGGTAAGGAACTCTGTGGCTTCAGGGGACAGAAAGGTGATTCTGTAGTCCAGAAGAGTATAAGGCTAAGATGTGGAGAGTCTATGTCATTGGGACCTTACAGGCCCTGGAAAGGTTTGGAGACTGTTCCAGTGGGATACATTATAAATTTTAACAGAGGATAGATAGTAAAACTTCTTGATAGGATTCACTACTTTTAATATTTACCTAAAAGTGACCTGTTCAAATTTTAATCATGTTACTAGTATTAAGTGGATACATACAGATTCTCCATCTCTTATAATAGTTAAATGTCAGAGATCTGTTTTGTGGTCACTTTGAAGACTTATACATTGGCAGTCTTGGCAAGTAGTCTGGGGAAAAAAAAGGTCATATATTTGACTATTGAGTTTCATGTCTTTTGCTAAAAATATAGAACTAAGAGAGCTCTGAGCATAAATATAAACACACTCTTGGTGTTGGTTATTTCATAACTGTTCTTTGATGCCACATGTCTTCATCTTCACATGATTTATAGTAATGTAAGTAATGTGTTAGAGACTAACAAATCAAAATCTCATTTCAGATGTGTGACACTAATGTTGTGTTGACTTATTGTTTTATGTGTTAGATTTCTGATAAAATTACTGAAACACCTTCTTGAAAAGAGTAACAAAAAGAAACAATTGGAGCTGAGTGTACTTTCTTATCGAGAGGAATTCACTAGTAAATTCTTAATTGGGTTAAATAGCATAACAGAGTACCTCAATTTAGGAACACAGAGCAGTTTAAAATCTTTTGACAGTAGGAAACTTGAAGTAGCATGATGTTTAAGAGAAAACAGAGGCCAATTTTAGTTTTTATTTATTATAACAATTTTTCTACTATTAAAAACATTTACTCAACAATAACCAGATGTGTAACACAGGCAGCTGCATCAAATTTTCATTTTTATGCATAACATTGGAATTTTTACACCAGGTTTATTGTATGTTATGGAAAATGAAATGGGCTTTTCTTCATCTGAACAGCTGTGTAGAACAGAATGGTAACATCATCTCCTGTCTCCAAGTGACCATCTGTTTTTATGGGATTTGACAGGTAATTTATTAATTTTAAGAGGTTTGTTTTAGTAAAATTTTGGCAATTGTGCACGTAGCAGCACTTTAGGAAATTTTCAGACCTTTTAAAAGATGGAATAGAAACTTTAGAAATGTTTCTTTCTCGTATGTTTTGAAATGGATAAAAATGTTTGCCAGTAAGGTCCAGATTACACATCTCAGTGACATATTTGAAACTTACTCATTTTGGTTTTGGCCAGATTTTGGAATGCTAACTGTACAGTGAAGAAACAATTTGCTTAATCTTTTCTCTTTCAGTATGATCTCAGGTTGTTTCTGTTACCTTTTTAATATAAATGTGAAACATGAAAAGCAAGAGGCGAGTTGCTTTTTAAATCCTGCCCTCCTCCATTTCAGCTGTCATTGCACTTTCCTAGAGTCCTTCTGGCATCTTCTCACATTTTGGAAGAGATGTCAGCTCTTTTTCACATTCATTTGTCACTTTTAAGGTTTCACTAAATTACACAGACTGAATGCAGAATGAAAAGAAATGCCATAGTTATTATGCTGACTACAGATACAATGTGGGAATTCTTTATGATAGGCCCTTACTCATGTCTTAATGCTTTATTTATTCCAATGTGCTTAGCAAGCCAGCTTCGCTTTGTTTTTTCTCCAGGTAGACTAGATGGCTGGAAACAGTGTTAACCTATTTTCATTTGGGAAGTTTAAATATTTTTAAGATCAGCGATCATCCTGGGTGAATAGAGTTGAATGTCATCAGTTCTGTCTCTGCCTCTCAGTCACCAAGTGATGCTAGGAAACATGGTCATTTTTAGCTGAGTTCCCCCATCTGTAAAATGAGGTTTATGACATTTTCTTCCCCATTTCACTGGAATAGCTTAGAAAAATGAATGATTGTGGCGATTGCTTATTGGATGGCGTTTGGTGAATGTGATATTTTAGAAATCATGACTTTAAAAAGTGTTTTAATTATTGTCTATAGTGTTGCTTTATGATGATGAGAGGTAGTGGGGAGGATGACAGTGATGGTGGTTATGAAGGAGTGCGATACCAGGAAACGGGTGGCCCATCACCATGGTGACTGAGCTCATCAATCCTGAAGCCAGACTGTCTTGGTTCAAATCCTTTTCGTGTCCCTTATTCTTTGTGTGACCTTGGGCAAGTTACTTAAATCTTCTAACTGAGTACATCTCAGATTTCGAATCTGAATTTAAGACTCCCTGAGCATGTGTTCCTAACTACTACAGCTGCTAGTTTCAGAACAATTTTGAAGATATACTGTCTTCAAAACAGAAAGGAAAAGCCTAGAAGTATATTCTAGAGTGATTGAAAAGCTCAGCTAACAGAGCTTATAAAGTACAGGAGGAGCCAGAGATGCTCTTACCTTCTTTACTTAAATTACTCATTAAAAAAAACAAAACTCCATAGGGTCGTAAGCATCAGACCTTTTGGGAAGGGTAGATTAATTGGCTGCCTGAGGACTAAAATTGGCATATTGGACTTTTTCTACAAAATTTGCTTACTTCTGATCTCAAAATCAATGAATCTCATTAATAGCTTCTCTTTGTTTCTCTAAAGCACTTCATTTGCAAAAAGAAAATTTTGTTCCATGCAGCTTAGGTTGTTGTTGGGGCCTATTGAGAGCATGTACCAGAGCTTTCCGTGGTTACCTCGTGCTGTCCCCTGAGCATTCCAGTTTCTGTCTTGTGATTGTGACAGTGGGAAATTTAGTGAGGAAAGAGCCTCTTTTGATCATCGGCAACTGCAGCCACTTTGGAAGACATTTAGAACCACAAAAAGGATTTTCCATCCTTGTTACAAAACAAAACAAAACAAAACAAAGAAAACAGGTTTATTAGAAAGAAAAAATAATTATTTCTCTTAGAAGCCTATTACAGTTTATTAACTGCATCTGTAATTATGATAATGTAGGGTGAGTATTAGCTTAGGATACAATTTGGATGATGTTAGCATTATTTTACAAATGTTGAGGAAAAACTGTCATGGGAATAATTGAAATAAAACAGAGCTGTTAATGGGTAGAAGAGCAAGAGTGGCCACAGGGGGAGAGCACTTTCAGCGTGATAGTGATCTGTACATTGTTTGTGTAGTTAGTTCTTATACTCCAGCAGTTTATTGGCAGCCTTTGGCAGCTGGAGATAAGTGAAAGCGGGTGCCAGTTTGGAAGAGTGTCCTTTGCCTGTTAAGTATCACAGTGTTCAGCTTGTACTAGTTTTTGCAGTGTGATCATTTTCATTATACATTTTCTTACTCCATAGAAGAGCAGAAGGGAGCACTGAGTATCCTCTTTGTGTTTCTTCCATAGTTAAGACCAGGGTGCTTCAGAACTAATTTAAGAGAGCTATAGCCAAAGCAGTGTTAATTCAAGGAGCTGGTGGGGGCATGGTATTGGAAAGGCTCTGAGGCAGAGACTGAAGTGCCTGGAGTTGTCAAGTGATGATGAAGAATTCAGCTTAGCAGGAAGAGGCTAAAGGGCAAGAAAGCACATAAACCACAGATTGGGATATGGGAACTACAAGTTGTATAGGGCTTAGTATTTGGGTAAAGTCAGGGATACTGATTTTAAGTTTGCATGAAAAGGGTAACCATTTTGCAGAGATTGTATTTATTTTTAACAAACTTACTGAATTATATTTGGCATATCACGGATTTCAGTAAGCTCTCTCACACTCATTTACTGTTACTACCATTTTTACCTCTAGTCCCAGATAACCATGAATCTACTTTCTGTCTCTATTGATTTGTCTTTTCTTTAATGAAATCATACAACACATGGTTCTGGTGTCTGGCTTTCACTTAATATGATGATGAAGTTCATTCATGTTGATGAATGTATTAGTAGTTTGTTCTCTGAGTTGCTGAGTGGTATTCTACTGTATGTATATAGCAGATTATATCTGTTCATCACATGGTGAACATTTATATTATTTTGAATTTTTGGCTATTAATGCTGTGAGACCATTTATGTGTGAGTCATTGTGGGTTATATTTTAATTTCTCTTGGGTTTTGTAGTAGACAGAATTCTGGTCCCAAGACTTTTGCCACTAATATTATACCTCTGAGTATGTACAGTATGTCAAAAGGGACTTTACATATAATCTGTTGACCTTAAGGATAGATTATCATGGGTTAACTGGGTAGAGCCAGTGTGATAACATGAGCCCTTGAGGGCATGGAAGTGAGGGTCCATGTATCATTCATCTGAGGGAATGGAGACCTTTTTCTACAACTGTAGAAACAAAATAATGCCAGTAACTAGTAAAGTGAGAAAAAGAGTCCCAAATGAAAAACACAGCCTTAGCCAGAAGCTTGATTTCAGCCTGTCCAGACTCTTAAGCAGAGAATTCAGTCACATTGAGGCATACTTATGATATACAAGCATTGTGAGATAATGAATCTATAGTAAATATAGTGTTGTTTTAAGCCATTTGCTTCATGGCAGTTTGTAATAACAGCAAGAGAAAAGTAGTATGGATTGATGCCTAGGAGTATAGTGGTAAATTTCCACATTGCAAAACTCTGTAGTGATTTTGAGCAGAAGAGTGATATTTTAACAGGATCCTCTGTCTGTCTTGAAACTAGCCTGTGAGGAACCAGGGCAGGAGAGTAGGTGGGGGAAATCAGGGTAAATGATGATGCTAATTTTGTCCAGGGTGGCTGTACCCAAGTTAGAATCAGAATAGGGCCATGTATGATAGAGGCATCTGGAGCAGGTATATCCTTCTGCTGGAGGTGACATAATAGGAGGTGACATGGCAGGAGGTGGTGTGTAGAAGGTGATGGTAGTATCCAAGAATCCTTGGTGATTAAACATCCCCAGGCTACTCTTTGGAGGGAAACTGTAAGGTGTTTTCCCTTTTGTATTGCATATAATTAGGCCCCATTCACCACTTTGAGATAATCTGATTACTAATGGGGGTTGTGAGCTTTGATGGAGGAAAAACAACTATGACAATGAATAAACTTAAGAGAATGCCTCTATGAGAAAGCAGTAGTGTGTGATATAATAAAAGGTGAATTTGGGGTGGGAGATGTCATTGCATAGATGTGTATAGGTTAGAAATGTGATGTATTGATTTGGTAAGCACACTGCAAAATTCTAGTACTTGTTAAGTACAAAACTTTCCAAGGGTAGACTTAAATTGATTTGACCTGAGAAACAGAGTTTCATATTTGGCTGCCTAATTGGGATATTTTGAGTTAACAACGTAACAGTTTACCCTAGCGTCACTTGGCCAGTGTGTTTGTTTACATACTGACTATCATCATTGTCACCCGGGCAGGTGTCATTTCAACTAGTTGATTCTTGTACTAAATAAATTTGATAAATTCATCATTTTTGTATTTCCTGTTATATTATAAAAATTAATGAAAAGATACACAATTTTTGGTCATCCTGTATTTAAATAATTGGATTGGTAAGTGTTTAAAATACAGTTCTCTAAGTTTTGATGACTTTTAATTATCAATCATTTCTGCATCTTAGCTGCCTAACTCCTGCCATACTGGCTGAAGCCCTTCTTTCCTCACTCAATCCTGTAGAGTTCCTTAACATCTTTGGATTTTTGTATACAGTTATTCTTTCTTCCCTCTTTACTTTAGTGCTTACCTCTCCTTCATGGGATAATACTGTCAGAAATTTCCCTGGGCTTCCATGTGATACTTGGATGTCCCTTTGAGATCTTGCTTTCCAGTCAGTGTACATGTCATACACTATTTACCTTTGTCTGCTTCTCTTGCTCCCTAGCCTGACTTTGAACTCCAAAAGTTCAAAGCTGAGGGTTCTTCTTTGTGTTACTTGCCACAGGGAAGTGCTAAAAAAACAAAAACAAAAAAAACACTGATCAAATTACAGAGTCACAGGAATTATTGCATGCCCTCCTCTTTTAAAAAACTATGAATATTTGTATTGATTAGTTTTCCTATTTCTGGGACAAAATACTCATCATATATAACTTAAATGATAAGAGATTTATTTTCTCTCATGATTTCAGTCCGTGATTGGGCTGGCTCCAAGACAGAAACATTATGAAGAAAGAAAATTTCTCAACTCGGGGCATCTGGAAAGCAGAGAATAGGCAAAGAACCTGAAAGGAAGGGGTCAGAGAGCACATATCGTTTCCAAGGTCATGCCCTCCCTATCTTCCTACCTTCAACTGGGTCCCATCTCCTAGTATAGCTTTGCATTCATCCATGGGTTTACCATCTGGTGATGTTAGTGCCCTCACAACCCTGTTACTTCTCGAGAAGTGTCTCAGTTCAGTTAAGTTGACAATCAAGATTAACTGGCAGTGTTCAGTCTCTTGGAGAATGAATGAGCATCCAGAGAAAGTCAGTTGCTGTTGACAGACCTTCCACTTATTTTTATGAATAATTGCCTGTGGCAGAAGAGAGTACGTTATGTTGACCATAGATCTGTGCACTGAATCTGGTCACTAGGACTGCTTTCACTGTAAAGGAAATAGCTATGTGTTAAGCACTTTTGGTTTTGTACCATCTCAGTTTGGCTGTATTTTTAGAGTTTGCTCTTAGTACCATGAGAATGTCAAAAAGAAAGTGTTAACCAGTGGTGGTTATATGCCTTAGTGACCCACTGCATTAGCACATATCTCTGTGTCTGAGAAATGTATTGGAAAACTGACTGGACAACCAAGTATTTAAAAAATAAAGTACTCTTCTGAGGAAGTTTGCATGCTTTTCTATGGAAGGCACCATGGGAGGGGAGGAGTTGGTTTCAGTAACTCAGACTCAACTAAATACAGGGGGTTTTGGTTTCCAAGGGTCTTTCCCAGGCTTCCCATTCACATACCCCTAAGTTCTTACAAACAATTCAATTTTATTTGACATTTATTGGGTTATACTTGACATTTCCCACTGCACAAGGCATTTTTTCTTTCTGACAACTTAGTTGTGAAATTATGATTGACACTCTATAATGTTCAGTGCAACTGGGTGCAGAACTGACCAGTGGTTTGGAGAGTGGAATAAGCTCTAAACTTCGTGACCCATGCTTAACATCCTCTCATGGAAGGAAAGATAATAGTTAGTGGAAGGATAGTCTCTGTTGGGTGATGTGGCTTCACTTCTGGACTTCCTGTGATTGTGTGTGTGTGTGCGTGCACGCTCAGCACACCTGAGCTGGAGTCACTTGGAACTTTTGTGTTTCATTAATTTTATCTTTTGAGCATTCTTTCCTCAGTTAACACAAAAAAGAAAGCTTATTGGAAAATTGTCCAAAAACTGAAATATAAAAATAATTAACTGGAATTTCTGCTGCACCTATTTTACAGTTGAAACAAAGATTTTGACCAAGGCTGCATATTTAATAATTGAAAATAAGATGTAATTGTTTGACTGCAAAGCCTACGGATTTCACTAGTGTACTAGAAGTATTAAGAGTACAGTGATCCAGAGAGAAAGAGGCCAGGCACTTAGTCCAACTTCAGGTTTCCACATGGCATCTGCTTCTGTTGTGAACAGGTGTCCTGTGTGTACTTTTTCCATGTTGTTCATCCTAAATGTAATAACCTGGAAAAAACTGATAAAGGTAATGAGGGATTTTTATTTAGTGTTCTTTGTTCTATAAAGTCTAAGTATTAGGATATGCTCCTATAGTAGTAATGTAGACAAAATTTTAAAACAGCAAGGTATTGATATTTACTGGATTGTATCCTAAGTTGATACTTTCTCATTTTTTCTCTCTCCACTTATTGCTGAGTCTTTTACTTCCCTGATTTTTAAGTCTTGTAGCGTTTTACTGGCAAACACTTGTGACTGAAGTATTTTTATGTCTTTCTGTTTACTCAGAATAGTATGCATCATTTTGCTTTAGAACTTAGTATTACATGTTTCACTACATATGTTTTTAAACATACTTTGACAATGACATAATCTGGTTGACAATTAAACTGGACTCGATTTGTCATTACCTATTCAAATTTTATTTTTCTAACACTATCCTGATTTGTTGTTTGGTGCTATGTTGAATGGAGTTAGTGTCCAATTTGAAATATCTCTGACACACAGTCCTATCAGAAAAGAAGAGAAGCCAAACCAGAGAGTCTTTGACTGGAAGTTTCTTCATTTGTGATTTATTGGTAATAAGCATGTGAAAATGTGTTTGGATACCCCCCCGGCCCCCATTTCAGTGTTGGACACAGTGTGAGAAGTTTTTTTCTTTCAGATTTGTTGAGAAATAAAGCCTATAGTTCTGAAGGGTAAGACGTTAGACTATGATTACTATGTTAATCTTATCCAATTTCATGTTTCCTTTCAGAAAAACAAAAGTTCTACCAGCTTTTGACATTAATTAAATTAGGTGCAGAGAAGTTATTCCTCACTTAAATTAATGCCTCTTGACATTCTAAATTCTTCTACTCTAAATCTCATAATTGTCTCATTTTGCCTGCTGTATAAATTGTGAATTTAGACCCTGTAACTTACTGAAAGCATAATTGTGAGTGCATCCGTTATTGAGCAAGGAAAATTTTCATTTGAGAGTGAAATGATTTTAATTTCAACTTTAGTTATAAATTCTGCTATTACAGAGAACACACTAAAATTTCTAGTTCCTTTTTGAGGAAATTTTAGGATTTCGTAAGCATTTTAGTCTTTGAAAATGTTATAGAACCCTAGAAAACATTTTGTCTGAGGGCCAGTTGGGACCAGACCACGTGTCCCAGGACCCTTTCCAAGAGATACAGTATGTGGTGTCAGTTTGGCTCATCCCCCTGGGCCACCCTGAAGTTGCTGGCCTGAATGGGCACCTCTGAGTGCCAGGCCTAGCAGGCCCTGTTTCTCACTATCTCCATTAATTTATGGCAGACTTAGACCAGAGAGGAGAAGGAGAAAGAGAAAACCTGCAGGTATGTTTCTTGTCCTCCTTGACTATGTTCCTTTCTCCCTTCTTGCTTCCTCATGGATTGACCCGAGACACAGAGGTGGTTCCCAATGGCCTCTCTGAAGACATCTCCTCTCCCAAACAACCATCTCTGTTCTCTGGTGCATACCCCTTACTTTAGCATCCCACACCATACGTTCTTCTCCTTTTTTCCAGGTCCTCTTATCCTGGCCTTTCTGATATTCCACCCTCAAATAAAGAATAACTTCTATTGACTTTTTTTTTCTAGGTGAGCTAATGGAAGGCAGTTTGAAAGGACAAATATTCATCATTATTTTGTCTTAGTTCTTATTGAATAACTAGATCATTTCCTCCATCACAGGCATACTCTTGATAGGTGCCACTATTTCTTTAACTTGTGCATGTACATAGCTTTTAAAATTCTGTATAATATAGACCACTATGTATATTGAATTTATACTATTCATTCATTATGCAATTTAGAATCAGCTGAAAGTAGAGAAGGAATTTTGAATTGGTAGGAATTAAAATTTTACCTGACCAAATCAAAGATAAAGGCATACAGAGAAAGGAAGATAAGCTATCGTTTCTTACCTAATTCCCCCCCCCCCCACTACTCTCCACAAGCTCTCTTCAGTTACTGGATTATGTTTTATGAAATGCAAATTTGGCCCTTCTTTTCCTTGTGTTGTTCTTACGAAGTCCTTAAAGAGGGTATCCTTCACTCTCCTGGCTTTTAGTTCTTTGAACAAATGGAGATTTCATTTTGTTGCTCAGTAACATAAAATTGAATGAGGAACTGCTTTTATAGTATCTAGCACAATGCTGGCTGCTCTGCAATGTACATGCCCTTTTGTGTGGAGCTATACCTGGCTACCCTGGTTCTGTGTCACATTATGAGACTTTGAAGAGCTCCTTTACTTTCTCTTTACTCATGCTGTTCTTATTTGTGGAAAAACACTGTGGAAGGTAGAGGTTCTGATACAGCTTTTCCACTGCCAAGATTTTTTTTCTGTACCAGGAATCGGACTCAGGACCTTGCCCTTGCCAGCAGGCACTGTGGCAGTGAACGATATCCCTGACCTTGCCAGAATTTTTGTACTGAGCATTAAGACAAAAGACAAAAAAAAAAATTAGTTAGGTCTTCACAGGTTGAAACACCACCAGTTTTATGTAAATTCTTTGGTTTGAAATGATTAGAAATCTTTTATTTAGCATTCAGTACTTATGAACAGTTAATGTTTATTATCACTTTTTTGTATCTTTTTTTACTTGGTCCAAATCTATGTCTTCTAGCTCGTAGTTTAAACGTACTAACCCAGTTGTTCCTGGTCATGATTATTTTTTAGTGGAAAGTTTAATGTATAGATACAGATATAGATATGGATATGGTGCTACTGGGACCTTTTGCATTTAGCTACATTCTCAACCCTGTAAAGTTAAATTTTTTTTATTTATACATTTATTTTGAGAGAGGTCTCACTGAGTTGCTAAATTACCCAGGCTGGGATCAAACTTTTGATTCTCTGCCACCTAGAGTGCTGGAAATACAGACATGCCCAAAAAGACATACCTGACTTTTTGTATTCTTAAAAGTTTTATTGTCTATGACTTCAGCAAAACTTTAACCATTTCAAGGAAGTGCTATTTGTTTATTTTATGCTTAGTATGGGATTTTTTATGAAACTTCTTTAATTTTTTTCCTATGTGAATTTTTAATTCTTTTTCAATAAGCTTATTTTTATTGCAAAGTGAACTTTTCTCTCAACGGTTATAGTTGAACTTAATAATTGATTTATGCTATCTGCCTGAGCCAAACTGTGTTCTGTACATGCGGTGGCTACTGCATTTTTGAGCTCTTGTTTTCTTTAACCACTGTTTTGGTATTGATTGTGAAAGTTTATTTGAGTAATTTGGTTATCCATTCCTAGTGGAGATTGGAAGTGTTCAAGCTTTGAATCAAATGAACCTATAGTGTTTTCTGTCTTGTTAATTTATGTGCTTTCCGCCTCCAACCCAGTTATTCTGAAATATTTTTATTTAGTTGGCAGAGTGGAAGTAACTCTCAGCTGAAATTCTTTATAATCAACAGTTGGGAAAACTGTGGTGCCCAGCAAGGTTCTTTGAGACGATTTCTTTTGCTTGAGATAATCTCCAACATACATAACAGAACAGTTTCCTGAAGTAGAGGGTGTTCTTGACATTTTCCCTAAGCTCTGGGAATTTAAATGTTTGTCTAAATTCATCTATTTGCTATTTAAAGGGAAGAATGTTTTTCAACACATTTGTGAATGGGAACTACTTCCAAAAACTGTTTGATTCTGAATCAGCAAAGTTCCAAACTCTACAATTTTGTATTAAAAGTTGTCCAGATTCTTTACTGGTCCACATGAAAGCAGTTCATATGCTTTATACAAACCATGCCATAATAATCTTTGTCACTTCCTTCATCGAGTCTCCAGGTTATGAAGGAAAGGCATCCCTGCATGTCCACTGTGATAATCTTGAATAAAACTTGATCCGGTGTTTCTTGAGGAGACCGGCATTGACCTGTTTTGCTGTTTGCTACCCTGTTGATTGGTGAATAATTCTTGCGCTTACAGTGAGACCAGGAAGCTGGGTTTGTGCACCGTGAAGAACCAGCAACAGCTCCTCAATTCTTGTCTAGGACCCATGCTTCTTCATATTCGGATGGATTTGCTTTGGTACCTTTTGCTTTTGGTACCTTTGTCAAAAACCATTGACTTTAAGCTTAACTCTCTTTCCCTCCCTCTTTCCTTCCTTTTCTTCCCTCATTTCTACTTTGTGGAGGGGCAGTTTATATATATCATTAACTTTACCCAGTTTAAGGTACAATTTTGTGTTTTTGTTTTTTTTTTTTAGCAATTTTATTGATTGATACAATCATTACCACAAATTATTTTTAGAATATTTTCACCTCCTCTCCTCCAAGTAAGATCCCAGAGTCACTTACTATTAATTCCTGTTCTCACCTCTGGCCCCAGGCATCACCTAATCTACTTTTTGTTTCTTTAGTTTTGTCTTCTCTGGACATTTTGTATACATGGGATTATCAGATATGTGGCTTTTGTGTTTGACTTCTTTCTGTTACTATAATGTTTTTGAAGTTCATCTCTGAATTAGATTATGTCAGTATTAGAATTATTTCCTTTGTATTACTGAATAGCAATCCATTGAATGTGTAAGCTATATTTGGTTTGTCTGTTCACCAGTTGCTAAACATTTAGATTGTTCCCAACCTGAAATTATTAATGATTTTATTATTAATATACATGCATGCTTTTGTGTTGACATTTTTTTCTAGTAAGCATTTAGATTGTTCCCAAATTGACTATAATTAATAATTTTACTATTAATATCCATGTAAGTCTTTGTGTAGACATTCGTTTTCTCTTGGGTAGATACCTAGGATTGGAATTTCTGGGTCATATGAAAACTGTATTTGATTTTCCGAGAAACTGCTCAGCTGTTTTTAAAAGTAGCTGCACCATTTTACTTTCCTACGAACAGTACACTACTAGGATTCTTGTTTCTCTACGTCCTTGCATTTCTCTACATCCTTGCATCCTCTACATCTTTGCATTTATTGTTGTCTTATGAATTATAACTGTTCTAGTAGGTATGGAATGAAATTTCAGTGTAATTTTAATTTACATTTCCTACTAATGATGTTAAACATCTTTTTTGTGTATTTTTTAGTCATAAATTCTTTGGTGAATTGTCTGGTTATGTCTTTTGTCCATTTTTAAATTGAGTTTCATCTTACTATTAAGTTTTAGGAGTTATTCATAAATTTTGGACAGGTGTTACATCCTTTATTTGACATGTGTTTTGCAAGTATTTTCTTTCAGTTTGTTTCTTGTCACTTTGCTCATGGTGTCATTTTAAGTATAAAAAAGTTTGAAGTTTAATAAGGTCCAGCTTTTTTTTTTTTTTTTTTGACTAAGCTTTTGGTGTCATATCTAAGAAAATTTATTAGCCGGGCATGGTGGCTCACGCCTGTAATCCCAGCACTCGGGAGGCTGAGACAGGCGGATCATTGTGAGTTCGAGACCAGCCTGGGCTACAAAGTGAGCTCAAGGCCAGCCTGAATGGCATAGTGAAACCCTGTCTCAAAAACAGGGCTGGGGATCTAGCTCAGTGGTCTAAGCGCCTGCCCGGCAAGCACAAGGTCATGAGTTCAATCCCCGGTGCCGCTAAAAAA
>RJWT010002297.1:0-25816 GCA_004365215.1 Cuniculus paca | reverse complement strand
TCAGGACCATGTTTTGAGTGGACTATACCTTCCCATCTGAGTTGATTTGGTACCTTTGTCAAAAACCATTGACTTTAAACTTAAGGATTTATTTCTTAACTCTCAAATCTGTCCCATTTATACATCTATTTTTATATCATGCGCTTGGTACAAAAGTGGTCTGCCAAAGATATCCATGCTCTAAGCCCCAGAATCTCTGAATATATTGCTTTATATGGCAGAAGGGATTCTGCAGATATGATTACAAGTTTAAATGTTGACTTTGCAGATTATCCTGAATTATTAGTTGAGCTCAGTCTAGTCATACAAGTCTTTAAACGGTAGGTCAGAGATAGGAAATGAAAGGAAGAGGAGCTATTTGACTATGAAAAGACAACCTATAGTTACTGGCTTTGAAAATGAAGGAAGGTGGCCACTAGCCAAAGAATGTGAATGACTTCTTATAGTGGGAGTCATCTTTGGGTTAATAGGAAGGAAATGTGAATTTCAGTTTATAGCCCCAGGAACTGAATTCTGTTTGTCATTTAAGTGAGCATCCAGAAGGGAATGCAGCCCTACCAATACAGTACTTTGATTTTAGCCTGGTGAGAGATAGAATATAGGATAATCTGTTTGTGCCAAGCTGCTAAATTTGTGGTGATTTGTTATTGCAGGAACCAAATAGATATTGGTGCCACACAAACTTGTTAAGTTTTAACTTTCATAAATTTTACAGTTGGACAGTGAAAACTCACCAACTTCTCTTTTTTCAGAATTGTTTTGACAATTCTAGATATTTTGCTTTTTCATACACATTTTAGTATATGCTTGTCCATTTCAGTAAATTAACCTGTTGGAATTTCGATAAGAATTTGTGCTGTGATGGGCACAGTGATGTATGCCTGTCATGCCAGTTACTTGGGAGGCTGAGATAGGAGTATTGTAAGTTCAAGGCCAGTCTGAACAACTTAGCAAGAACCTGTCTCAAAAAATAAAATAAAAAGTCTAGCAATGTGGCTCAGTGCTAGAGTGCTTGCCTAGCATGGATGAGGTCCACGTTTGTGTTGATCATGTAAATCGGTTTTGGGAGTATTGTCAGCTTGACAGTATTGAATTTTCCTATCCAAGAACATTTATTTATTTATTTATTCGTTCATCATCATTATTATTATTATTATTTATTTATTTATTTTTTTGGTTTTTGAGACAAGATCATGCTGTGTATGTAGTTCAGGCTGGCTTTGAAGTCCCTTTGAATGTAGTCCAGGCTGGTCTTGAATTTGTGTGATCCTCTTGTCTTAGTCTTCTGAGTGCTGGAATTACAGATGTGTGCCACCACACCCATCCAAAAACATTTATTTACATCTTCTTTAACTTTTTTAAGCATTGTATTTTGAGTTGTCTGATATATTAATCTTCATTTCTTTCAATAAAATTACTTTTAGTATTTTATTTTTTGACATTATCGAAAATGGAATTACTTTAATATTTCATTTTCAGATTGTTACTTACATAGAGAAATACAGTTGATATCTGCACTTGATCTTAGTCAAAAGACCAAGAAGTGATACAGTTGATTTTTGTATACTTGATCTTATATCCTATGGCCTTGATCTCCTTATTGGTTTGTTCTATACTTTTAAAAATTGATTTCTTATGATTTTTTTCCAGTACTGAGGATTGAATTGAGGAAATGTTGAACTATGTCTTCAGTCTTTTAAAAAATGTTTTTGCATCTTGCTAAGTTGCCTACGCTGATCTCAAATTTGAAATCCCTCTGCCTGAGCCTCCCAAGTAACTGGAAATACAGGTATGCATCCCCAGGCCTGGCAAAGTATTTTTATTTTATGAGATCATATCTTCTGAAAGTAATAATTTTGTCCTTTTTTCCTATACGTACCAATCTACATTCTTTTAATTTCCTTACCTGTTCACAGTGGCTTGAATGTCTAATGCTTGGATAGAATTGGTGAGAGATTTCCTTACTTTGTCTTCTGTCTTCATGGGAAGTGGTAATTCTTTCCCCATCCAGTATGATGTGCATTGTATATGTGGTTGTTTTTTACCTGGAATCTGCTGCAAAATGAGGAGCATCTTCTTCCCCATAAGAATCGAATTTGTCCTTTGGGTTGTATCATTTATTTAAATTGGCAGAGTATTATTTTTCTTTGATTGGAATATGGTCTTTTGTTGATCATCTATATCTTGTGTATATATTGGTGAGAACAGTGCTATTTTAATTTGTCCAAACTCAAAACTTAGTAGCAATACAACTTATAAGCTAAAGAAAGCTATTTTATGCATCTTTTTGTTTGTTTGTCTGTTTGCTTTATAGGTTTTCATCCATTTGGTCATCTGTTCATGTGTTTTCCAAAACAAGAAAGATGAATTAATAGACACATATATTGTACCAGGTGTTAGAGTAGGTTTGCGTCCCTGACTGGGAAGAATTGATGTCTGCCTGCTACATGAGAAATTCACTTGAGATAGAGGGTGGCAGGAGACAGACACAGAAGAATTTTAATTCCTAGATATAATGTGCTGTTGACCTGAATGATCTCTAATATGGGACAGTTTGTGATTTTTCTGGAAGATTGCCATATAGGAGAGAATTGTTTACCTGGTTGATTGCATTTACCAGGTGTTTGTGTTCATCTGACTGCCCAGAGATTTCATGTCTTGATTGCTTGGTTGTTTCCTTGGTTGTTGCCTCTATGTAATATATGTAATATATATGTAATATAAACTTTGTTTCTTTGAAGAAACTGCACACACAAAAATGCCAACCATGAGTATTTATAATGGAAAGAAAAAGTTCATAGGGGAAGAGAAATTTTATATAGAAATACTTAATGTTTTGGCAGTTTGTTTTTACGATGTTAAGGAGTCATGTCAATATAATACCAAATCAAGAAAAAGTAACATGTAATCTGCTTTTTCTCATATTTCAGTCAGAGCATTTAAAAAATGTTTTTCATTATGTGAGAATTGAATGATGTAAAGTGAACACTTTGTCAATGTTTACTTTGTTTTAAGTTTGTTTTTTAACATGGGGTTTAATTTCTTCTGTAAACAGTCCTATGAAATAAATCCTATTGTTAGTTTCATTTACAAATGAGAAAATTGAAGGCCAAAGGTTTGAAAACTTTCCCAACATTAAAGAGAAGTGGTTATAGAGTTGGGTTTAGACACTGGGTTTTAGTATTCAGGATGATTCCTTTCTGCTAGAGTTGTCTTAGATCTTAGGGTCTACCCTGTAAATGTCAAGAGCCTAACTCAGAATTTCTTAGACTAGACACTGTTGGAGCAGATTCTTTCCATAGGGTAGTTGTCCTATCTACTATAGGATATTTAACACTATCCTGGGCTTGTACCTATTAGATGCGAGAAGCAACTTCTCATTGTAAGCACAAAAATTGAGTTCAGCCAGTGCTAAATGTTCTGTTGAGGACAAAATTGCCCTGGATTTAGAATCACTGTAATTACTAAGTCAGTTAGGATTATGTGTTGTGGTGTACCAAAAAGGAAGAAAATCATGGCTAATTCTGGGGAAGGTAGGAGAAACATTACTGAGATAATGATGTCTGAAGTTAAACCCTATCTGGAGTTAGCCTAACTTGAGGACTCAGTTTCCAAAATTTTACTTCTGATTTCCACTTCAGGTTTGGGCCTATGGTGTCGGAATGCATCAGTTGTGTGACTGTGCCTGCAGAGTGTTGTCATCAGAGAAGCTCAGATGAACTTGAATGTTTAGAGTGTTTATTGGGACTCCTCTATGCAGGCATGGTCAGTTGATTGACTGTCCATGTGGCTGATCTAAGCATCCATGTAACTCCCCACCACCACCATAAATTGTGTGCTTGGTCTTTTTGTATGCCCACCTCCTACCTAAGACTGTTGGATATGGCTGCCACACCTGAACAGTTCTTGCCTTAAACAAAGACATTCCTATCTATTATTCCTGTCATTCCTATCTGTTACCTGCATCCCTAGAAGGTGACGGAGGTCAAAACCAGACCCATCTTTGGGCAGGATCAGCTTCTTTGCGACATAATCTCTGAGAAAGGAGCCATTGTGTGTCTGTGATTGAAGCAGCGCAGTGTGTTCTCTCGGCCAGTGGCAGTGGCAGTATGTTAGTCACCCAGGGGTGGCATAACTACATACCACAGGCTGGATGGCTTAAATAATAGAAATGTATTTCTCACCATTATGGAAGCTGAAAGTCTTAAGACCAAAGTTTTGATACCATTCGGAGGCCTCTCTCCTTGACTTTGTGGTGGCTTGTCTCTCACTGTGTCCTCACCTGCTTTTCCATTCCCTTCTCTTCTTTTTCTTGACATCAGTCATATTGTGGTTAGACCTCTACATGGATGGCCTCATTTTAACTTACTTTTCTCTTTAAATCTATGATTTAAATCTATTATAATAAATAGATTATATTATATCTATTTTTTTTAAAGAGTGTCTCATTATGTTGTCCAGGCAGGCTTTGAACTCCTGGGCTCAAGAAATCATCCTGCTTTAGCCTCCTGAGTAGCTGGTGCTCACAGGTGTATACCACCACACCCAGGTTAAAGCCCTTATCTCTATGGGTACATTCTGAGGTATTTGGGGCTTAGCATTTCAATACTTGAATTTAGAGAGGGTATGCAGTTTAGCCCGTAGTGTTTTACCTGTGTACCCTCTCCCCATATCCTTCCATACAGACTACATTTGCTGCCTCCCAATAGCCCTTAAAAATGTTAACCCATTTCAGCATCAACTCTTAAGTCCAAAATCTCTTAAGTCTAAAAAAACTTTAGCTATGATACATCCTGAGGTGAAATTTCTCTCTAGCTGTAACCTGTGAAATTTAGACAAGCTTTCTTTTTCCAGAATACATGGGACAGGAATAGAAGAGGCATTCCCATTCCCAAAAGAAACAAGAAAGAGGAGCTGGGCCCCACAAGTGGCAAACCAGTCAGGGCAAATTCCATTGGACTTTCAAGCTCAGGAATAGTCCTGTGTGTTTCCAAGATGCTCTGTGCTTTGGACCTGCCCAGAGTGAAGTTCATTGAGGCTGAATGAGGTCCAGCTTTCTAGAACCACTAGGGCAGCAGCTGCCTCCTTGAAGCTTAAGGTGGCAACCCTGTCCCTGAAACTCCTAGGGAGAGAAAATATAATCCACTCATTTTGAGAAAGAAATAAGTCCTCCTTGATTGATTTATATATACCTAGAGATTTTAGTTTACATGAGAGACAAGCAAACTAATAAATAGTAAATTCCTTGAGTGTTACAAAGATTATGTTCCAAGAGCTTTGCAAGTTTGATCTACAATATCCTCAGGGATATTTTTGAGATTTTTGTCAGTCTCATAGCTTGTTAGAAATTATCAAATTAATGAACCACAAAATTAGAGAATTAATGCAGTGCTTTGGTAAGCTTGAGAACTGCAGGATTCTAGATAGGGTGAGGCTGGGGATCATAATTGAGAAGCTCAATAGTCTGGATATCTTTCCTATGTTTCAAATATACTTTTAACTATGATAATCTTAGCTCTGATTTAGTAATTATCTCCCATACTCTGAATTTGTTCTTAGTATGTTTAGTATTTAGTTTTCAAAAGCTTGCTGAGGCAAAGTAAATTTATGACTCAAAATTTGTGTTCAGGAAATATTTGTAGATTCTCTTTAACATAGAGGTGGGGTTTTCTGTAAACATTTGTTTTCTCAGCCCCACTCCCCATTTGTCTCTTTCTGTGTTGCTGTGGAATGTCAGGATTACAAAGGATTTAGGGATCATACTAATTTTATGAATTTTTGTTCTTTTTTTTTTTTTCTTCCATCCTATGCTCACTTTGCTAGTCTAACATCTAAGGGATGCTTTCTCTTCAGAGTCGTAGCCAGCTGTGCTTCTCCAACTGGCAGAAAAACCAAGTGCCTTACCACTTCACTTGAGGGATCATTTTGGATTCTACTTGCTCTGTGGGCTTTTGTGTACCATACGTATCGTTTTGTAAGCACATTTAAGCTCAACAATGATTTTTCTTTCTTTTTTTTTTTCTTAAATCTTAACAAGTTCCATGACATAGTACCAAAGTTCTCTTACTGTTGTGGTCTCTTTCCGAGCCACTGAAGACAGGTCTCCAGGGTATTTTGATGAGGTTAAGAGTGCCAACCAACACACCTTTTTATCCTGTGCTCAGGCAGCCCATACATTTACCATTACCATCTTTTTCTGTGTCTCCCTTTTCAGAGTTTAATACAACCGAACCAGTTTCTAGACTAATAATTTTGAAAACATTTCACAAGACTAAGAAGACAGGGTTTCTTTGTATAGAAATAGTTTATGCTGGGGAATGAAGAATCTTTTAATAAAACATTGTCGTCTTCAGCTTTGGTTCAACTGGAAAAAATCAATTTTAGGTTTTTCAGGTGCAGAAAAGATGAAAGGGAAAAGCCGATGATCTAAAAACACAAGGTATGTCCTTTGACTTGGGCTGCATTTCTCCATGGATTTTAAGTACCCTCTTTCCAAATAGAGTAAATTAAAAAGCTACTAAAGTTTCCTTCCGTCAAGGTCGGAATAAAGAATGGCTTGAATATACATGTTGCCAAAATGTTTCCGTATTACTATTTTCTTTCCTCCTTAAACTGCTGACATGGCCCTGCTATATTAAAATGCAGTGATATTTTGTATTTGGAAATATTTTATAAAATTCCATTGATGTTTCCCTTGCTTCTGGAGGAGGTTAACATATTGAATCATGAAGCATAAAAACATACAATTGAAGAAATCCATAATTATAAAGGTAATTATTAATCTTTACTAGATAATTATATCTTAAATTTCTTTAAAGTTCATTTTATTCACTGTGAGAAAAACTTAATGGCTCATTTTTACTTCTGATATATGTATTATTAATGAATATGATATAATTATAAAAAATAAGAAAAGTACATTATAAAGGAAGAACTGCTATTTTGCAAAATGTATCATAAAATCTGTTGAGGAGATACACTTTTTCTTTACCAAAATAAAAATACACACTGTATAGTCAGAATTTCTATAAATAATACATGATGATAGTAAAAAAAATGTAGGAACTAGAGGAGATTATAAATGAGAAATAAAATTTGCTTATTTGTCCTGGAGATAATAATTTAGCTCATCTCTTTTACTTTTTCTATGTGTAAATATATTTGTATATATAACTATTTTCATATAGTTATTTCTAAAAATTGAGATCACACATTTTGTATAGTTGAGTTGTTTTTCTATATTAATATATTAGATTCTTGCATGTTAAGTATTCTCCCAGATGTAATTATGATTGTATTAAGTTCTGTCATCTCATGAGTTAAAACTAATTCAACCATTTTTCTCCTGTAAGATTTTTACCTTTTTTTTTATTTAAGGGAAAAAAAGACACAGAAAAGAAAAACAAAAAGCAAAAGAGACAAATAACAACAACAGCAAACCCGAAACAATAACAGTATAGGTTTACTAAACAAGATGATAGGAATTTAACAGTGGTTGTAATATTGCATATTGTTACCTTCAAAAGGTTGCTTCGATTATCAGATATAGACATATAAAATTGATCTAATCATATGAGTATTAACTGTTCTTTTCCAAGATCTAATACAGTTAGTAGTATAATCATTTTATCTATCTTATGTATATATATACAAATTTGTGTCTTTTTCCTTTTCCCTTCTTTTTTTCCTCCTTTCCCCATCCCAGTTACTTTTGCTTTTTGAGCAGTTTCTTACCCTTACACAGTATTTATTGTAAATTTTGGATCGTATTTACTCTTTCTACCTTTCTTTTACCACCTGAGAAGAAGAATAGCTTCGTAAGGTCAAAGACACACTGGAATATTCAGTGTTCAGAGAACTAAAGGATTTATAAAAAGGGCTCATCGGCTGCCTGATACTTCAGTATCTTACTGCAAATACTTGTCCTTGAATGTAAAATTTTGTCTTAAGTGGACAGGTGTGCGATTTCTACCACCATGCTATGCCCTCCGTCTGATTGATGGAGGTTGTTACTGCAGTCCCAGAGTACAGTGTACCTCAGTAAATCAAAGCTAAGAAGTACAAGGAATGACTTTCCAGATATGATGGACAGTTGAACACAAATTTTGGTAACTTTTCCACTTTAAGCAGTGAATATGTCTCAGGAAACAGGGAGTATTCTGAGTGACACCTGCCTTCTCACATTCAGTTTGTCCTCTGTCACAACTGCATTTGGCACACCAAGGTGGAATGGCTGCACTGTGCCAGGCGCTGCAGGGGTTGCTGAAAATTCATCATGAAGGAGCCGTGGCCTTTGTCCATGAGGAGCTCGCAGGTGATAGAGGGGAACAGATAATTCTGATACAGTATGATAAACACAGTACTGGAAATTTTGGTAAATTATTGCAGGAACAAGATGGGTGAGGAACTTAGGGTGACAGGAAGGCTTCTCAAGGACAGTCACATTTCTCTTGCTTGTGGATTATAAAGGTTATTTGTTTGCAGGTCGGCGTTACATGCTATATAGACTTGAGTCAGTGATCAGCCAGATGCATTACTTTTAGTTTTTAAAGTACTCGTATTTTAATAGCTAATATTGGGTTACATAGTTGGAGTAAGACTAAAGTCATAAAATAACTGGTTTTCACACAGATATGCCCAAGGCATCCTGCAATACTGCAGTACATCTTTTAAAAAGAAAATTATACTGTATTCAGTAGAGTTTTATTACTATTAACTTCATAAACCAAGAATACATACAGAATATATAGCTACATCAAATAGTTTATGAAATTATTTGTAGAATGACTTTTCTCCTTCAGCTATAAGCTGAGTGAAATCAAGCATCCTGTTTATTTTCTTCTGTATTCCAAGCACCTAACCCAGTCACTGGCACATAACACATGTTTATATGCCATAAACATAGCACACGTTTAATAAGTGTATTCATGCCAAAATTCTGTGAAACATAAGGTTTACTGATTCCATTAGGTACCAGAGAGGTATTCATTACTATGATTTTAAATGGCATAGTTTGAAAGCATAATATATGTTTCATTATATGTTAATATATTTTAACAACAGAAAAACAAACGCACAAACAGTGAGAACTGAAGTAGCGTTAGAATACAAGGTACATTATATTTTCACTGAAAAAAAAAGAATGTCTTCTAAGATCTCAAATAGCGGAATATGCCCCAGACCTTTCTAATTTTTTATTTTATGTTGTTTTTTGTTTTTAATTTTGTCTTTTGAGACAGGGTTTCACTATACAGTTTTAGCTGGCTTGAACCTACTTTATAGCACCGGCTAGCCTGGAACTTGGAGCTAGCCTCCTGAGTGCTGGGATTACAGGATGCATCACCATGCCCAGCCTAAACCTTTCTAGTTAGCAAGAAGTTTTCAAGCTTTTTGTTTTGCTGTGTTTTTTTTTTTTTTTGTACTGGCAATTGAAGTTTTCAAGCTTTAATTATTCTGTGTAGATTATAAAACACAGATGACTAAGGCAAAGATAAATTGCCCACAGAAGAGATTTAATTTGTCAACTGTTATCCAGTATAGTGAATACTGTGGCATTTATTTACCTAATGTAGCATACCATGTCAACATGTTTCTTCCCTGTAGGGGTAGACTGTGTTGTAGGTTGCTTAAAATCCAAATCAAATTCAAATATGAACTAAAAATTGGAGTAAAAAGCAAATTGCTACCAAACCCTGTCAGTCACATCCACCAGTTATATACACTGGGATCCAACTTTGCAGGTAATATTACAAGGGGAGAGCTGTCCAAAAAATGAGACCTTTTTTTCTGGTACTAATAGCCTGCACTGTCTACCAAAAGAGATTACATTGGATGGATCAAATTTTAATTGCTATTGCAAATATACTTGATTTTTCTAGAAAGAAAATTTATAACGCTCTCAGCATTTTTCTCTGTTTATTCCCCTTGTTCGTTCCTTAATAAGTACTATTTAATTGGCAAAAGAGAGTCTCAGGAACTGCTCGTGTTTTTCTTCTTTTCTGGTCACTGTTCATTGTTTAGATACAGGCCAGTTAATAACTTGGATGAGGCCTGGTCAGCTTCACAGGGAGCACATTGTACATTCTCTTCTGTACCTTGTTGTTTTTCACTAAACAGTGGTTTAGAGATGAGTATGCAGAGAATGTCTTCATTCTTCGCATATGTTTCAGAGCATTCCAGTATATGGCTGTACCATATTTACACAAACTTCCTAGCTGACCCCATTTCCCTACTGTTCTTACATTCCCCAGTGTTCTTACACTGTTCCCCACTAACTTACATTATTCTGAAGGGCTGAGGATTTGAAACTTGGAGAACAACACTGGAGCATTTTACTGGTGGTCGCCATGCTCGAGGTCCTAACAACTGGCTTGACTTTCTCTACTTCCCCCCCACTGCACTTCCCTGAGAGTTCTGAAAACTCTTCTTCAAAACAGTGACTTCTAATTTCAGCTGAGAGAATACATTTTCTGTAATTTTTTTGTAGTGTTGTGAAAATTTTGGAAAACACCTTTAATAAATTCATTCTGTATAAGTGGTAATTATGTATAAGCTATAAATTAAAAATAAAAGTCATATGTGTTGTAAGTTAAACATAGAATTGCTTTATTAACTTAATGTATAAGTTGTGTAATTATACATTCTAGAAATGACAATCTAGAAATATTTAAACAAGCACTTTTCTTTGCATGACTTTTTAGCCTTAATAAGAATACTATGTGTTAGGGTTTTTCTGGTGCATTAGAGAAACAAAAGGATAGAAAAAGAGGCCTTTATTGAGGATGTGGAGAGAAGTACACAACTCTTGGGGTTAGGCATTCTCCTCTGCCAGATGCAGATGGGTCTGAGAGTTATGTGACCTCTGACTGGAAGCCTTGCTTGGGGTGAGCATTGATGATGTGCGAGGAACTGATTGGAATTCTCTTTGCGCCCACTGAAAGGAAAAAGGAATTTGTAATCAGGGCTGAAAGGGAGGGAGGAGGAAGTGGCCTTCTGCCATTTTAGACCACCGCCATGGTGTCCGGTAATTTATACTAGGGCAGATACTTTTCACTATGTATTGTCAGGTATGGTGGTTGTTATGGTTTGTGTCTAGATGTCCCCCCAAAGCCTTATGCAGTCATTAATGGGGCTTTTTCAGAGGTGGTTGGGTCTCGAGTGTGTGATGCTGGGATTGACTTACGGTGCAATGCTAGGGTCAAGGGCACTAGGATTAAGGGTGTGAGTGCAACCGCCCTAAGTAGCCTAGATAAGACATAAGGGAAAGAAAGAGCTGCGGTCCTCCATTGCTTGCTTTTGTTATCTTTTGCCTGCAAGGAACTGTTTTTCCTCTGTGATGCTTCTCTGCCATGTGCTTCCCTGCCTTGGAGCCAGCCAGCTATGGAGTGAAATGTCTAGAACTTTAGGCCAAGTAAACTTTTCTGCCTTTGACTTTGGGTGTCTGATATTTTGTCTGAGCAGTGAGAAGAGTAACTGAGACAGTGCTGTAGATCTGTAATTCCAGCTACTGGGAGGCCAAGCATGAATATTACAAGTTCAAGGCCAACCTGGGAACTTAGTGTTAGCTTCTGTCTCAAAACATAATAGAAAGAGTTGAGGATGTAACTCAGCACTCCCTGAATTCAATCCCCAGTACTAAAATAAAGAAGGAAATGTTAATACTGCAGCAGTAATGAGAGGAAGCGTATCTTCTGAGCACTTACCATGTGCCAGGTGTTATATTTGGGTAATTTATAGAATTAATCAGATCACTTTAATTCCTCATCAGCCTTAGGAGGTGACAGATATTGCTTCCTTCTTACAGAGCATTTTATGCAGCATATCCTGCTCTTGACTGTTCTTTGTGTGAGTGTCTGTGGTACTTGTAATAGAACACAGGTCTTTTCATTGAACTCCATCACCAGCCCTTTTTTTATTTTGATATAGTATCTAGTAAGTTGCCCAGTCTAGGCTTGAACTTATGTTCTTCCTGCCTCAGCCTCCCAGAATGCTGGGATTACAGGTGTATGTCCCCACGCCCAGCTCATATCTCTTCTTTATTACATAAATTGGAAGAATGTTTTTCCAAAAAGGATCTAAATTGTGAAAGTTAGGTATTTAGGGTGCATTTAAAGGCCAAGCCTGAAGGACCACTACCATTATTGAAGATTATATTTGCAAGGAAGCATTTACAGTGGAATTTTAGCTGGGTAAAGAGGAGGTCACATGGCGCCGTTAAATGTCTGCATGACTCTTTATCCTGAAGCTGACCTGTTACATTTTCCCTCAAAAAAATGCACAAGTGGGGGTGAAGGGATAGGAAGAGGGTCCAAACCCTGAATGGAAACCAAGTGATCTGTCCAAACCTTTAGGTTTCACTTGGTGATCTGAAGGGCTCATGGGTGACGGACAGAGGAGCAACCTTTGAAATGACATTGGGCTTTAAAAGCCACTAATAGTAAACTGCCAAGCACCTATTTGTAAGAGCTCTTCCCTTGAGTGTATGTCATGTATGATTTATCTATATTTTAAACTCATAAGGACAGTGCAGAAACTTAAATGCACAGCTTGAAGTCTCAGTTACTGGGGCTTAGGACATCACTGAGTAAATTTTTGGAGCAGGCACACAATTCGATGAATAAAATGATCTGAAAAATAAATGTATATAGTGGTGCCTTAGTCCATGAACTTAATTCTTTCCATGATTCTAGTTGCAAACCAAATTGGATAAGTAACAAATCAAATTTTCCCAAGTTCAACATTGAACCAGACCGCTGAATTTGATTTGGTTCTCATCCAATCTTGAACTTAATTTGTTCCACAACTTTGGAAAAGATGGCTAAAATTGTGTTTGTGTGGGAAAGGTGGCCACAATTGTATTTGTCAACCAATGTAGAGTTTGTAAACAAAAACAAAATTTTGCCAAGGTTATTTTTGCCAACCACATTGTTCACAAAAGCATTGTGGACTAAGGTACCACTGTGTATATATACCTCAAAAAAGAAGAAAATATGTATTATTTTTATAAGGACTTTTATTTTTTAAGAATAGTTTTAGGTTCATAGCAAAACTGAAAGACATGAACACTTTCCATGTGTCCATTATGGAGATACATACATAACCCTCCTGACTATCAATATCCCCACCAAAGTAGAACATTTGTGATAACTGATGAACCTGTTTGTCAGATCAGTATTACCCAGTGTCTACAGTTTGTTTAATTAGGGTTCAGTCTTGGTGTTGTACTTTGTTATGTGTCTACTATGATAGTGTCACTGCCCCCAAAGTCTTATGTGCCATTATTTTATTAATGAAGTGTTTGATGTTGATTTCATAAAGTTTTGCCTCTGGTGAGTTTTTTTTATTTTCCTAACAAAGGACATACAGATGGTTTCTCATTCTTCATACCAGAAAATGCAAAGACCTCAGCCCTCTTGTTCTGCCTGTCATAGTTTCTATGACATTCTACTTACAAAATTAACTGTAGGGGCAAATCATCCTAAAAGACACAATAATAAGATTAGTCTTGTTTTCAGCAAAGCAATTAAAATATTTGTTAGGATAAATCTACACTGTGATATTATTTGATCTCACATTAAAAACTTGGTAAGTTTTGAGTTAAAAATTGTGGAAGACTAGAAAAATTAGGAATTTTTTTTATTTTTTACTGCAATGCTTACTTGAATCGGGTGTTAAGATGTTTTGTTGTTCAGCTTCTCAGCTGATAAGTCTGACAAAATTGGACCCTTGAGAAATAACAAAATTATACCCTCTGGTAAATACAGAGGTTTCATCCATCCAGTTGCCTGCCAGCTCGAGTGCCTGTTTCCCTAACCCAGAACAGCTACTGATATTGCTTGAATGGTATCGCCTGTTCCTAGTGGGCCTGCCTATTTTTCTCCATGGTCTGTCCTAGTGATGTAGACATTGCCTTTGGGAAATGGAGCAGTAGGAAACTTCTCTTACAAGAAGCCATTGGTTTCTAAAGGAAACAAAACTGTTTCTTTTAACTCAACTGACTGAAACAAGATAAACAGTCCATCACTTTTTCATAGCTTTTCCAAAACATTCCACCAGGGTTAAGAACAGAGAGGAAATAAATGTGCCAAAAGCCTGGTGGGACTACATTCCTTACTCAACCTCTATCAGTTCAGGAACCTGACTGTCCATTCCACTACTGTAGAAAGTGGGACATCTTCTTTCTAGAGAGCTACAGATGCTGTTGAAGTTTCAATTTTCTCTGTGGCATTTAAACTGTATGACTTTTTTTTAGTGTCAAAGAATAGAAAATTAGTTTTAATTGTTACTTATGAGGCACCATATGGCTACTCTATAATTTTGGCATCCCATGGAGCTGCATGTGCATATGGAAAATGAAATTAATTGGAAATCACACCCTGAAATCTATTATTAAGTTAATATAGCTAACAGCTTGTGGGGTGTCCTCACACTCAGCGTGATGTAATTGCACATAATAACAAGTAACATAAACTCATATAGAAGACAAGCTGGGATAAACAGAGGTCAAAGGGACTGGCTTTGGAAAGGGAGAGCATTAATAATGGATGCCACAGCAAACATTTCAGTTCCTCACTGTCCGTAGCCCAGGATAGAAGGAAGCTGCTTAATCATATTCAAATGAATTAATCAGCATTCTTATGAATTTCACAGCAAAGAAACTGATTTTTATTTTGCAAACTAGTGTTATGTTGAGCTAAGGTCACTTTTGGTAGAATTAGTAGCAGTTATTTAAGTCAAAGTATCCCAGACTTAGCTGTGCATCAAAATGCGTTGTAGAAGCCTTAAAAAACTCTAAATGTGATTTTCAGAAGTTCAATTAATTAGTTTTGGATTTCTTACTCTTTAAGGCACAAAGGTAAAGTTTCTGATATTGTTGTTATGAACTATGGAAACCTCCAGTGGAAGTTATTATCACAACTGGCTCTGTATTTATATGTATGTATTTATATAACATCCATATCTAGTATGTGTTCAGTAGTGTGATTTGATTCCTAACTTTATTTTTTGGTACCAGGGGTTGAACTCACAACCTCACACTTGTTAGGCAGGTGCTTATGCTGCTGAGCTATATCCCCAGCCTTGATTTCTAACTTTAAAAATTCCTCCTATTTTAAAAACTTTAAAATAAGTTGAAAATGCAAGAACTGACTTCATTTGATAAACTCAGAAATGGTGAACAATTTAATATCTTATATACTTTTCTGAAATTTGTTAGTTATGGGTCTATCTCCTTGAATTTACAGTGTGCTTGCTGTTTGATTTATCTTGGTGACCAGGGTGTGGTAAGGATATAACAATCTTTTGTGAAATACTAATTTAAATGTGAAAGGGGGCGAAAAGTGTTAACTCCTAAATATTGTCTTCATAAAGATCATCAGATACAATCTCCATTCATCATACATTGATGCTCACAACTGTATTACAGGTTCGTAACATGAATAGTTCTTAAGATGTCCAACCTGACAGTTAGGTTATTGAGGATAGAATTGTGTGAATTTGACACAAGGAAGGAGACTCTTTCTATCCTTTATTACTCTTCCAGTGAAGGAGAGGTCTCATAGGTATATCTATGAGATCCACCTTTTATTGAGAATTTGAAGTATCATTGGCCATACTTTTTGGGGAAAATAGCAGTCCAAGTAAATGTTTATGCTAGTGGTGAATGGTATTGGTGTATGATAAAAAGGTGATCCAGGGCTCTGTCTCTGAAATTTGCCCTCATTTCTGTTTTCTTCTTAGTTTATGCTCTCTCATGATCCCCCCATTACCTGGGCATTACATTTGTTTTCCACTTTCCTTCAGTGTTACTTCCATTTTCATATTCCTACTCAGTTTCTGCTTCAGGATAGAATTGTGTTGTGACGCTTAAGTGCATGTGTAAGAAGTATAAAACATCTTGTTATCTAGCCCCCAAACACATTGCCCTTGGTGACTGACTGGTTTGTACACAAGCAGGTTGGGTTCTCATTCACTGATGGAACAGAGAGAAGGAAATAGGAGTGTTATTGACATTAGCTGTTGCAAAGACAGCAGAAAGGATTGTGACTGTGGAGTTGAACAAAGCCAAGAAAACGTACAGATATAGTTGAATGATTTGTGGCCTGACCCATAGAGACTACTAGCTGTATATCTATCAAACCTTTTCTTCTCTAATACAATACAGCTTTGATTTCTCTTTGAGACTTAATATAGCACATTATTTTGAAATCAATTCATATTTAGGGAAAAGTTCCAAGTACAATACGCAACAATTTTCATACCATTTTTCAGCCTGAATTTCCAACTGTCAGTATTTCAAATGAGCCTCACACGTGATGCCTCATCACTCCAAAAACACTGTGGTGTGTATTTCCCCCAAAGCAATAACACTTTAATGCATCATAATCACTTAACTGTCCAAGTCAACTACCCTCCAGTCTAAAAAATCTATTTGAATTTCATCAGCTCCCCTAACAATCTTTGTTTTTCTTTTTTGAAGCAGGATCTAGGTCAGGAGCACACATTCCATTTAGTGGTCATGACCATTCCATCTTCTTTACTCTGAATTTTCCTGTTTTTCCAGTCGTTGACATTTGAAAAAGAGTTCAGGTCTTTTGCTTTTGTAGAATGTTCCTCAACTTGGGCCCATCCACTGACTTCTCAGGATCAGATTCTAGACCCACATTCTTGGTCGGAATGTCATAGGAGGAGTGGTGAACTGTTTATATATGGGCACCTCAGGAGGCGTATGACCCGTCTTCCCACTTTATGCCAGAATTTTCCAATTTAGATTTGACATTTTCTCTTTATAAATGATGAGAATTTTGTAGAGAAGTATTCTGAAATTATGCCAGTTATCATGTTCCTCTTTAATCCTCATCCTCCAGCCTTTATGATTGACTCTTACCTAAGTCTTTTACTTCTTTGATGATCACCAATTGGTAGTCTTCGTTTCCATCATTTGTTTTACATGTATTAGTTGATGTTTTGTTGTAAGGAAGAATTTTTCTTCTACTTAGTTATTTACACAAGCAAGGACCTGTGGCTTCTTGTTTCTTTCAGTAGATTGTATCTCATTGTTAAATCTTTTCGACATGGCTTCATCATTTTGTGAAGACATCCTCACTTTCTGATGCAATGTACAAGATTCACAGTTTCAACTTACACTTTCCTTATCTTAGCCTTACTGTTAATCCATTTCTTTAAGAAGCTCTGGAGAGAGAAGGTAATTTAAAACCAAGATCTAACTGTTGGGTTGTGCCATTGTTGTTGAGATGCTATTGGTTTTAGGCTAACTCTGAAGGCAGGCTGTGTGTATATACAGATGTTCCTCAACAAGTTGAAATATCTTATACTGAGCTATTGTAAGTTGCAACTTCTGTACACACGTATGTAAGAATACACACATATACTTTGTACTCTATATGTAGAATCCATGGTGAGTTGATTTCAAGACGTCTGTGGATACTAAAATCCATGGATACTCCATTTCCTTATGGAAAATAGCATAGGAAAATAGCAAATTTCCTTATGGAAAATTGCATATAACTAAATACATCTTCTTATATACTTTATATTACCTCTAAATTATCTGTAATACCTTCTAAATGAAAATGCTATGAAATAGTCATTAATTGTGTTGTTTAAGAAATAAAGACAAGAAAAATAAGTATGTCCATGTTCAGACTTGGTTAGATGTAAGTACTGACAGAGTTTTTAAATAAATATTTTGGAGCTGGAGATTTAGCTCAGTGGTGTAAGTGCTTGCCTGGCAAACACGAGGTTCTGAGTTCGATCCCTGGTGCTGAAAAAAGAAAATAAATAAATAAGTAAGTAAAATAAATATTTTGGGTCCTTGATTTGATGAATCCATGGACAGATATCATGCAGATTTACATATACTTGCAAACATCTATAACCATTTCATTGTCTAGATATGTTTCTAAGTTATTGTGTTCAAATCGTTATCTTCAGTTCCATTTCTGAATCTCAAGGTTTGTTCTGCTCTCACCTTTCTGTGTTTGGAAATGGTTTCTGCAGTAGCAAAAAACCTGGCTTCTGTCCTTTCTATATACATATTTCTGTAATCAGTTTATTGTAGCCACCCACTGTGACTGTTTCCCAGCTAGGCTATCTCTTCTGCCCACAACTTGACACTCCCCAGCACCTTCAGTTTTGGAGTGTTTTCAGATAAATCACTGGTGTATGGAGTCCTCCCCAACCCCACCAGTGCACATGTGTGTGAGCTCCAGCAGGCAGTCCGCCTACATCCTCTGACACTTCTGCTGCTCCCCGCCAGCACCTGTTGTCCTCCCAAGGGGACTTCTCAGTTTTTTCCAAGAACAGAGATTATATTTTCCAGCCTTGTAGCCTTCTGTGGTTGTGTGATTTACTTTTTGCCAGTGGCAAGCAGTTGGGTCACTGAAATGGAAGCCAGGTTTTGAGGGGCTGTGATGATTGTGAAACTTTTAATACAGTCCTGGGATTCCATGCAGGTAAAAAAATAAAATAAAACCTTTTCTCTTATTACCCTTTTCAAATTATTATTTGAAATTTTGATCCTTTAATTGCTGAACCCAACTACAATACTGCTACCGCTGTTAAACAAGATGGAAATGAGGATAATTCTGGATTCAGTCAAGCAGTTTAGAGATTTGTAAAAGAGGCAAGCACCAAATTTTTCAAGGTACAGTTAGGTTGTAAAAATTTAATCTCCCTAAGTCAAATAATAAAATTGTAGAAATATAAAAAAATACAATAGAACATATAAGATGGCATTAAGGTTCATATGCAAGAAGCAACTGAAAGTCCTAAAAATGAAAATGAAAAAAACAAAGTCAAAGCAACATGCATACACACTTAGTAAAGGTGATAGCTGTAGCCTCAAAGAGTTGAGAAATCAAAATAAAATAAAGTAAAATAAAGTAAATACAAAATATGAAAGTCCAATAAAATAAAGTAAAATAAAATAAAATAAAATAAAATAGAGGATGTTTCACTTCTGTCTGCTAAAATCAGGTAGAATTCACCGGGAATACATGGTATGATTTGAGTGAATTCAGAGATACAATCTTGGAGAGCACTGTGTGTGTGGGTCTGAGTAACTGTTAAAAATAGTTATAACCTACAGAATTGTGCAAAAAACAGAACAGAAAAAATACTGCCACCCTGGCTAAGAATAGGACCTCATCTCCTTGGAGTTGTGTCCTTGGCTCTTGGGATTGATAAATATTTCCTTAGCAGTTATGCTTCTTTTGATCCCCAAGAAAAATCTAGAATTTAGTAAACAGAGGATGAATTTCCTGAAACTCATGTGAAAATCCTTATGAAAACTGAACTGTCTGCATAAATTTTTAGTTCATGTGTTTGTACTGTTTAAGAGAACTTGGTATACTAAGGAACAGGATAGACATTTATTCTGCTTTTTGTGTTTTGTTGAGTAAATAATAATACCTTTGTAATTTGTATGTTGAAAGATAAAGTCTTTGACAAAAATTATAAATAATAGTGCAGTGCTTTTAAACGTCATAGAGTATTTTAATTTGTTAGGGAATTATTGGTGCAATTTAGTACTTGAGAAAGTTTTGCTTGTTGGGTTAGATAGTTGAAGTGCTTGAAAGAAAATGCACATGCTATAATTACAAATGCAGTTTAAAATGTTTGAAAAAAATTAAAGTTGTCAATGATACTGATTGCTAAAAAGAGTATAATGTGTTCAATTTAAGTTGTTTGAACCTTCTTCAAAAGCCCTCTTGAAATTTTTATACATTTGATACTGTACTAAAACAAATATTTAATTGAAAATCATAAGTGGGCTCTTCTTTGAAGCAAAGCCACCCTAAGTCATCCAAAGGTGCGGACAAGTCCTGTGCTGTAGGAGCTGGAATGGAAAACCCATGGTGGACAAGTCTTAACGGTTAATACATTGTGTCAACTTGAGAAGTTTTAGAAGTTTAACTGAGAGACTCAGCAGGGAGCCAGGGTTCTTACTTTGTAAATATCCTCATCCTGTGCAGAGGAAGGCAAAGATATTTTGTGAGTGTTACACCCACCTGAAGCGGGGGTGGGGGGGTGGCCTGTGTACAGTTTACGGGTAGAGAAGAGGCTTGCCTTTACTCTTTTGCTCTGACTGCTGCCTTGAAGTGTTGCCCCAGTGCCGTGCCATCCTGCCTTGGAGCCAGCTGATTATGGACTGAAATCTCCAAAAACTGTAAGCAAAATAAACCTTTTCTCCCCTAATTTTGGGTGTCAGGTGTTTTGTCCCAGCAAGGAGAAAAAAGTAACCATGACAACAAGATTGCAGTCCAGCAGGCTGAATGCTAAAATTAACCTCTGGTGGCACTGCCTGGTTCACATGGTGACACTGAGGAGACTGTAGGCCCTCACTCATGGGCTGGTACTTTGGGTAGCAAGATAACATTCACATCACCCTCTTATTTGGGATTGAGAGTTATCTATAAAAGGTATAGGCTAGAGGCTACTTCCACAACAAGTCCCTTATTGTCTTTTAACTTCAATGTTTTCAACTATACACTGCAAATAGTAAATTTTAATTTAGGTGATTATTGAAAGGAATAGAAATAATCGGCATAAACACTACTGTAGTTGCTTGTCTTCTTCAGGGGCTGATAGAAGAAGAATGGCATTTGTTAGAGCAAGATGATGAATCTGACGATTAGTTTAGGAAATGTTTGGGGCCAAATCAGTGAATTTAAAGCATAAAACCCATAGCAGTTCATATTTGGTAGTTATTTGTTATGTTGTTGGACATTGTGGGAAGTCTTTACATGGATTACATCCTTTATTCTTCCAGTAACCTGTGAGTTGTTTTACCCTCTGCTTTTTACAGATAAAGGAAAAAAACCTGAAGTTGAGAGAGACTAAGTAACTTTTTCAGCTTTGGACAGCTAAGTATAGAGTTGAACCAAAATATTAAATCCTTGAGGTACAATGGCAGATTCTCATGCCTGCAGAAGAGTGCTGCAGAGGAGTTAGGGTCAGCCGGGAATGCTTTTGACTTGACAGAATTGCTCTCTGACTCTTGTACTCCATCATTTTGTACAGCTGTCTCTTTGTGCATGGATAATAAAAGTACTGGGCAAATATACTAATGGAGTAGGTTTTGTTTCATTATAAGATGATAAGGTATATTAAATCACAAAAACATTTCATTATGTAGACAGTATTAGGTATTGCTCTTGAAACTGTTAGTATAAGGTCTGATCAAAAATATTTTTAAAAATTTAAAAAGGTATTATAATAAAAGACACATTGCCATTAATCCCTCTCAAAGTACTCCCCCTTGCTTCAAAAGCATCCCATCATTCGTGCCACTTTCTGAAACAGTTTTGGAAATTGTTTTTCATGAGTAGATTTAGTTGTACTACCATGGCTGGCTCTGTGTCCTGAATCAATTCAAAATGTTTTATCTTTCATGTCTTTGGCAAAGTGCCAAAAGTTATATCATACCAGTGCGTGGTGATTAAGGTACAGGAGGATACACTGTTTTCACAAGCCTATCTTTTCTTTGGATGGCACTTTGTAGCAGCATTTGGTATATTTTTGATCATACCTTGTAAAGACACTGACAAAAGTGGGCTTCCAGAAAAGCTTCAGAATATGGCAAGAAGTGAGGGGGAGCATTTAAAGGGAGAGTAATGGCACTGTGTTTTTTACTGTATAAATTTTAAAGATTTTCTTCACTGTATATTTTGATCATTCCTTGTACTTGTGAGTTACTTGATGAGCATAGCATTTATGTTACTTAAAAAATGGTTGCTATTAGTATGTGTCATAGGTTCTCTACATTTTAACCAGTAGCCAGTTACCCAGAAGCCATCTTCAGGATTTCTGGTTGAGTATGAAACCAGATGCCTTGCCTTCTCCCTGACCACCATCACTTCATAGGATCCAGCCAAGACTTTCCCACACTTGAGTCAGAGAAGGTAGTGGGCAGTTGTGCTGAGGTGGTGTGGGTGGTCTTTCAATTCTGACTGCATCTGGTGCTCTGGAATGCACAGTTATGTGGTTTCGGGCAGTGACTTATTTCTCTGGTTCAGCATACTGACCTGTAGGTACTGCAGAGCTCTGCTCCAGAGTACTGATGTGAAGTTACATGAGAATTGTGTAACAGGTGTGTAATCAATATGAAGAAAAAAGCCAACCGACTACCCATAGCAGCCTTCTTCTACCACTTGTTAGAGTTAATACTTTCATATATTTCATTCCAGATTGATGCTAAGTCTCCATATGGTTTATGTATATGCATTTATTTAATGAACTGTATTTTGTTGTATAGCAAACTTTCCCCTTTCATAACAATATACTGTTACTGTTCTTACCAGGTGAAAGAAACATAGCCTTTTTTTTTTTTAATCTGAAAATGGTTTTTCTCTGATTATAAATCATCATTGTAAAGAATGCAGCTAGTATCAAAATGATAAAGAAAGAAATAAAAATCACTTGAATCCCTACTCCCCATAGTAACTACTGTTGCTGGTGGCTTTATGTCATTTTAAACTTTTTTTAAGGCATTTATAACAATATTTTTTAAAGTTTGCCAAGAAGTAATGTATTCTAGTTTGTAACATGGATATGTTTTGACTTATCTTTTAAATATGTTCTGGTGATTTTCTTTCAAAAATCCTGCCAGCTCATCTAAAGTCTGGAGTCTCACGATGTTAAGCATCAGGCAGGTGACAGTGATATTGAAAACATAAAATAGCTTTTGGTTAAATATAGTCATTTTCATCACCATCACTTAGGTATCAGATCAAGTCTCCTAGCTTTTCTGGAGGTTACATGTTTCCCCAGGGGAATTTCTTCCCTTTTCAAAATGAAATAGCCACAAAAATGCCAGTGCAGGCATGATGCAAGGAAACATTTAAGAGCAGCTATACTGTTTCCTTTCAGTTTACAAAACCTCATTGTTGTAAAAGTGCTTGTTAAAGTAATTAGTTGTTGATAGTTTCCAAAAGTTTTCCAAGGTTTTTAAAAAATTCTTTTTGAAGTGTTTTACATATTTGACTCCAACTAACTTAAGAACGTTTCAGAAACAAAAAAGAAAAAAGGGGGAACTGGGGATATAACTCAGTGGCACAGCATCTGCCTGGCAAGCGCGAAGTTGTAAGTTCGATCCTTGGTACCCCCCCGCCCCTCGAAAGAGCAAACATTTAATTTGGAGAAATGAGTGTGGAAAATTGTTGCTTTTTTACACACCTTTGAATTCTTGTACATCTGTTGAGTACCTGCACACAGGTCAGCAGTGGGACACTGAGCTTACTGCTAAGGTATTAGAATTTTGGTACTTTATGTTTAGTTGCAATAAGGAATTTAGGAAGAGACATGAAATCTCGTTTTTTTAAAGATACTTTGTCTAAAAAATACTCTACAGTATCAAAATAGTTTAGATATTTTACTTATCAATGAATATCTTAAAAATACTCCTGTAATATGTTCCTGGAAACAATAATGTATTTCTTGATTAGGGTTTGTGTTATACAGGTAGTTGTCACAATGTATTGAATGGTACACTTGAGATTTCAGTATTTCACTGTCTTTAAATTTTACCCTGCCTCAAAGAGAAACTGCAGACTAATACTAGGTACTGTACTGATGTGCCTGCTGAAGAGTGCATACCAATGTCTGAAACTTACTTAGAAATGCATTAAAAAAAAGAAGATGCAATATGAATGGAGAGATATGTCATAAAACATAATATAACCAAGTGTGAACAGCTGGAGAATCTAGGTAGGGATTATGTGGCTTTTCACTATACTAATTATTCTGCTTTTTTTTGTGATTGGAAATGTTACTAGTGAAATGCTTGGGAGGAAATCCCAGTAAAGAGATCCTATGTGCAAAGGTAAAACATAATGTCTGAATACTCTTTCTGGCTTAAAAATCATGAGTCTGCATCTTGTTAGTTGTGTGACTCTGAGAAGGAAACTCACTTACCTTTGTTGGGTTGTCAAGTGGAGATAATCAATATACTTACCACAAGTCTTATTTCCTTGCATGTGCCTAACCAACACAGTGATTATGATTTCACAGTGCAAAGGGAATGATGAGTATAAATGAATGGCCATATGTGGAGGCCTACTTTGTGCCTGGCACTTTGCTTTGGTCATTTGCAGGATATTGAGGCAGTCTCTCTCTGTCCTGCTGTGCATGCCCTTCAATAGAAACTCCCACACTATAGAAGGCATGAGGGGCATGATGGAAAAAACTAGAGAGTGGCTTCATTAAGTGTGACAGAACTCCTCCCTGACTGTGTGGATCCCTGTTGGTTTTGTGTCTCCTCTGAACTAAGAGGGCCTTCAGTGGAGAGGTGACATCTGCTTTGTTAGACTCCAAAGCATTCCCAAGTCAGTGTTAATTTAGTTGATTTGTAATGATTGCTCCCTTTGCATAAAGACAGGGTGGGCTATCTTGTTTTTAGCTTTTGGACAGGTGTCCTGGGAAATTTTTCTAGGCAGCAAGGTCTGCTCCTCTGCCCACAGTTGAAACATATTTATGCATTATGACAGACTGTCCCACCTCGTGCTGGGAGGCAAAGAAAAGGGGTTAGGAACCTGGAAGAAGCTACAGCTGGATTTAAGGACAACAGTACTGAGAGACAAAAGGAGGATATTTCAGATATTTTTATTCCTTTTGGTTGTCCACGTTACTAGAAAAAGTATTGAGAGTGCCTTAATCCATTGAGACTGCTATAACAAAATATTGTACATAGACTGTGTGATTTATAAACAGATTTCTTTCTGGAGGCTGAGAAGTTCAAGATAAAAGCGAATTAAATGTCTGGTATGGACATGCTTACTGGTGCATAGATGTAGATTCCTAGCTGTGTCCTCGAGTGATGTAATCTCTTTATAGCGTGACCCCTTTTGTAAGAGCACTAATTACACTTATGATGGCTTTCCCCATCTTCCAAAGTCACTACCTTCTTATACTGACACGTTATAGGTTAGCATTTCTATATGAATTTCAGTGGTACTCATACTTTCAGTAGGAAGTATGAAGTATAGAGCAAATATTAGCCACATTTCCAAATATAGTGAGCTGTCTGTGGATAGAACTCAGTTTGTGTATTAGCTTTCCAGTTCTGGTAGGCAAGTGTGAATCTTGAGTGAAAATTTCTTGAAATTGTTGGGGTTTCAGAGGGTGTCTTCATATAAGACTGCTTGGTTACCAAGTATAGAACAGAACTTGGTTTCTCTGTCATACTAGTATTATTGGATAACTACTTAAAAACTGTCAAATATCTTTTCCTTCCCTTGTAACCCCTTTGTCTTTGTTGTTGTTGCTGAGGACCAAACCCAGGGCCTTGTGCATTCAATTTCATACGAGTTTTACCAGGAATGGTAGCTCCTGAGTATATTCCTGTATTTACAATCCTAAACTTAATTCAGAATTTAAAAAAACAAACAAACCATTTTTTTCTCCAAGAAATAAAAAATCATACTCACTTGTTAATTTCTTCATTCCCCATTTGTAACACTTGACCTGCCTTCCCCTGTATCAATCGCAGCTCAAACCAGGCTTTGAAAAATAAGATGTAAATGATAAGATGCAGGACACAGCATGTATACGCAAAATAACCTAATCATTGTTGTGGAAACAATCCAAGAAAGTAGGCTCTACTTCACAGAGCTTGGAACGATAAGTTTGTGTTTGGGAGTGGTTCTGAGGGAGAGTAGAATGGAGGGTTTAATTTGAAGTCAAAGCTGTTCTTTTTGGCTGTTGTAACTGACAATAGTTATCTAAGATGAAGTTGAATGTGCAAATTAAGTATCTTGGTAGCATTACTGGGAAGAAAAGAGACAAAGAGAAAGGAGGA